>VZTH01007562.1:54338-102376 GCA_013397815.1 Aleadryas rufinucha | reverse complement strand
TTTCATTTTTTTTTAAAAGAATGCCCCTTTCCCCCCCCCCCCATTATTTTCTGAATAATGAAACAAAAAAAATTATTACCTTGGGTATAGCTTACCATTTTTAATTCTGTTTGGAGCCTGTGGATTGAGCTGCAAGTTCCAAGTTTCAGTGGATGATGGAGATTCTGGTGACCAACCTTTATGGCGCTTTTTTGGAGGCCCTGAATTTGTTAATGTGCCTGAATAAGAATAAAGTTTCAGAGAAATATTAGAATAAAATGTATTCAGGTTTGTGCATGGTAATTCAGCATGTTTTGCTAGACTGAATGTATTCATCGAGCATGGTAGTAGAAAAGGTCAACTCTATGAATATAATAATTTTGTGTGGTTTATTTTACTTTGTTGTGTCCTGCTTAAATTTCTGGGAAATTTTTGGTGCAGAGAACTCTTAATTATCTAGGTAGATTTCACTTATCTAACACCATTGCTTTCTTTCTACTAAGAATAATACAGTAAGTAATGAGACATACTAAGAATCCTTAATAGTATGAATATTTTGAAGTCAACACTGTGGGCATTTTGCTCCCTTTGTTTCTGAACACATGACACAGTGTTACATGGAACTTACTGAAAAATAATATTCCCAAGGATTTCACAGTAATAGTAATAAACATCTGAGTTCTTTTCAGAAAATTCCCCATTTGCAGGATTTTTGCCATTTCTTGCTGATTCCATCTTTGGTTTTATGTTATTCCACATACTCTACCAAACTACTTCTGCACCTTCCTCCTATCCATGTATAGCTTCAATATTTTTCTTCTGTAAAAACAACTTTCTCACAGTTTTTCTAGGAGCTCCTGATGACTAATTTCCTTAACTTTTTTTCATCATTTTCTTGAGTCTTCTTGTGCACTCCTGCAAACTCCTAGAAAGATGAGCTTCCACTAACATCAAGTATTTCTAATTATTGAGAGTCAGTGGTTCTCCCGGAATTGCTCAAGAACTTGCAGGATTGAGCTATTTCTGCTTCTGGACATGAGTACACAGAGACCGTAACACTGCTTCACCCTGCCCAGGCAATATCTCCAGGCGAAAAGTCACACATAAAGTTCGAGACAAAATAATAATTTTATATTAAAAAGTGTGGGTTTAATTTTGAAAAATTTATTAAAATTAAAGATAAACCCGACGTCTTCAGATCTAGCAGAAGATTGTTCACTTGCAGCCCCTCACACACAGGTCTCCAATGACTTTGTCCCTTACACTTCCACCACGCGAGGGCAGCCTTTGGCCATGTGTGCTGCTCATCCCACTTGGTTTCCTGGCATAACGTTGAGTCAAAGTCACAAGAGACTTAGAGCAATACAAAGGATTTTTTATTTCACAATGCTGTGCTCTTTCCTGCAGATATGTCGATATGTGAAATTAATCCTTCTGAAATGAATTAGCAATAATGTGCTGCTGCATGGAAAAAAGAGATTAAGAGCCTGAATGGGCAGAGAAGAAGAATTTGTCTGTGATGCCAGCAGGGAAAATTGGGAAGACTATTTTATTATCCTAAAACAGAGCTACAGTTTGTTGCTAGCCATAGTGAAAACTAATTTTCTTCCTTAAACAAGCCAGTGACACCGTTTGTGACAGCAAACAATTAACAAAAACCATGATAATAATGCTAGAGTGAGAACAGTTTCTTGAATTTGGTGCCAGTTGCCAAAGTGTGTTTCTCCATCCGAAGGTGAACTGCAACACAGGAATGATGATTATGAGTGATTATTTATAAATATTTCTTAATTTCCTTCACAAAATCTGTTGGTGAAATTGATGCAAATGGACACATTCTTTAAGAACCTGGATTCAGAATCTGGCCTGTATCTCTATTAAATAAAAGAACTCTAAATATAAGGAAAAACATCTAGTTAATATTATGAACTGTAACAAAACTGTGGCTGAACACATATAAAGAAATTTTTTCCCTGGAAATTAACACAGAAAACAGTATTGTGGTCAGAAAAGAGTTGGAAGGAAATGGTAATTTCTATTCATTCAGGAAATTACAATCATGATATAATTTGTTCAATGCTTCTATTATAAGCATGGAATATAGAGTTTAGGGTTATTAAACAATAAATCCATACAAATACCTAACACTGAAGGTCTTGTCAGAGCAGACAGGTTATTTTTCATCAACTGTTGTTTAGGTGATTCCTTGCCATTATAAACTGCTGAGCTAAATGCTGCTGTTGAAGGGATGTGATCTGTGGCTGCAGCTGGCAAGAAAAAAAACCCCAAAGTATTTACATTAAACATTTCTAGGTCGAGATCCTCAGATGATATAACAAACCAATCATTTCACCATTTACTTTATTAGAGCCATCAGGACCTGCTCAAGAGTGAATAAAATGCTGACTAAAACAAACCACTTCTGACCTCCTACTCCCAATTAAGTGCCTGGGCAAAATCTGATTCTTCAATTAAATGCATATGTCAGAAGCTGTAGCTTCTTTGCATGATCCTGGAGCTTACATAAAGTTTACTCAAGAACCAGCAAAAAGAGAGAGGTTGTTTAAAATTTACTAAGCCTCCATCCCAATCTTTCTCTTCCTAAGCTTTTCTTAATTATACTGCATTAAAAAAAGCCAAAAAACTGAGGTGTTCTCAAGCCCAATATGCTTGTAATTAATGTAGCTTTTTTGTAATGTCTGGGGGAAAAAAAAAAAGGCAATCTGCTATTATAAAGAGATTGATGATTTGCTCTGGTAGGGCACCACTATTCCAGATCACAACTATTTAACAGGCTTCTATCTCACATGGAGAATACAATATAACCACCAACAGATGTGCTTCAGCTCTCCTGTGTTAAAACTCAGGAAAAACCTGTAATAGTCACAGAAACTAAAGAGCTGTTTGCATTACGAAGAAGCTCCGAGAGATCACTCTAGCCTCTATCATCTATCACCTTTCATTTATGTCAAGTTAATGGAAAACTGAAGGCCTCAGAAAGAATTTTTAATACAAAGGAAGTTACAGATACTGGCCATTAGTTTGTTTTTTAATTTTAAAGTCACTTTTCTCAGCAGAAGAAAAAATTCACAAGCTTTTAAGCTGATGCCCATATAATGTCTGTATTGAAATGGATTCTGGTCATAGCATAAAATAGACTGGATCAGACAAAAAAGCTAAAATTACACTGGATCCTGTAACAGTTGTCGTCTGTGACCAGACAAGCGACAGCTGGAAAAACACATTAGAAATAAAGGCTTTTTAAAACTTATTGCATTGGTTTAGCTGTGAGCAAGCTGCAGAACACCTATTTACTGTTTGCTAACCTTTTATACATAAACCTGACAGGAGAAAAGGGACAGCAAGAAGCCTTCAAAATATAATTCCTTCTCTGTTTGTTATAGATCTCTAATTCTATTCATCTTGTCTTATTAGGCAGTGTGCCTACTTGTTTGCTTCCCTTTGCTTTCACACGAGTACACCCAAATACACAAGCACAGGAGAGTTAAGTGGAAGTGGAAGCCCAGCGTGTTTTCCTTCTGAGCAGTACCTGTTTGCTGAGTCGCAGCTGGAGCACTGGGATTTGCAGTCGGGAGCGGCTCACTGGAGGTGCCTCCTGAGAGGCCCGAACTTTCCGGCAGTTGGAACAAGGTGCTTGAGCAGGTACTGGCTGAAGACTGCCGGCCTCTGAACTCTACACAAAGAGAAAGAGAACCTTCTTTATCTTTCTGATAATTTCACACTTTAATTGCTTAGAGGCTACAGCACTTGGAATGAAGGAACCAACGTCTTCAGACAGGCCAGGCTCGTATTAGGTCAGACAATGGCTTTTTACAGCTGCTCTAGCAGTCACCTGGCTTTAAAGAGTCTTTCAAAAGATCTCTCTCAGGCTTTACACAGATGCTAGCCCCCGAGATAGCTAAACTTGGATGATGAAAACCAGAGCTCAAGGAAGACAGCTTCATTATCTTACCTGCCCCTTTCCAGCAGATTACAGATCCTTTGGTCAGAGCTCCCTGTGCATTCCTGACCAGATAATACTTTAAGTGTTTCTGTTTCTTGGGCTGAGTGGTCAGTTTAAGATTAATGTGATTTGAGAATTCTGTAAAGTAGCAGAAACCCTTCTTGCCACAGCCAACACAATTGCCAGAGAAGCCTGATAAAATAAACAATACACATAATCTGGTGAGATAGGTGGGTCACTATTAATAACACTCAAACATTACTCTTTCCAGAGGAAAGACTGTATTTATGTTTGGGGTTTTTGGTTGGGTTTGGGTTTTTTTTTCCCCCACAGAGTGAGATTTTTATTAACATTTTCCTCAAAAAAAGTATTTTCACTTTGTACAAAAAGCATATTGCACTTTGGATAACAGACTGTAAACACAGCCCCACGTTTAAAAAACAAATAAAATGGGCCATATTTTTCATTTTCTCCCACCAGAAAAAGGTCACAATTCCTTTTTATTACCTACCAGTGAAAAGTTTCTGACTGAAGAGCACTGAGTCAATTGCTTAACCCCAGCCATATTCAGCACCACAGCACGTACATGCTTCACTTCTCTTTCAATTTTCATTGAAATATCACTCAATTTCACTGAATTTCATTTCACTCAATTCCACAAAACATGCAATTAAGTCTCAGGAAATTAAGTATTTTTATCCTACTATATTTAAATAGATCTGAACATATATAAGTACCAAGTTCCTACTACAGATGCTGTTTTAGAGAGAAAAAAATACTGAAGCATTCCTGGGCTGTTAATTTAAAATAGCTTTGTCAAATTATGGCTGGACTGTGTCAGCACTTCACAGCAGTTGAAACTATTTATGATTACAGGAACAAAGTGTCTGCAACTTTATAGACACAACAGAGACATACCCTTCCCCGTAAAGCTTTTTGTACTCGGGCTTGATGGGGCATTTCCAGGGATACTGCCATTTCCTCTCATTCTGAGATACACAGCCTGAGCCCCAACAAGGGGCTCATGGTGCTGATGTCATTATCATCGTAAATAAAGGGCACTGCTCACACAGCTGCCTTAAGAGTCTTCCTTTTTTTGTCCATTTTACAAAGTATTTCCTAAGATATTTTCATCTTCCATCAGACTAATGTAACTGTCTGAAAATACTTATTATCTACAAAGAAATCCTATACTGAGGAATTAAAATGTAATCTTGCCCATGGAAATTTTCTCTCTGTTCCCTACACATGACCTGAAGTATGATGCTTTCTTTCATTTTAATCATATGTAATGAACATTCTTATATGTAATAACAGGAATTGAAATGAAAAGGGTATATTCAGTGAATTGAAACATGGCAAAAATAAAGGAAATATATTTCACATAATGTGGACAAAACCATTGAGAAGAAAAAAATTGAATAAAGGATCAATAATATGGTAAATGAAATTAAGATCCAATTATGAAAATTATTTCAATCACATATCTCAAACAAATTATATTTACAAACTAATGGCCAATACTTTTTTTTCTATGAAGTACAAGCACTGAAACATAGTGCTCTGTAAACACCTGTTGCTTGGTTTTCAACCTGAGCACTTTCATTAGTTTTCAAAAGGTTCAGAAGAATTTATTAAAAACTAAAGTTGATGTGGAAATTGGTCTGGTATCCATGGGAACAAGTGGCTAATAACCATTGAAAGCTGCCTATTATCTCTCTGATCCTAGTCAGTAGGATGATAAAAGTCATTATGACTCATAAAATCAGGACAAGTCATGACTCTGCAGAATCCTCTGTGTTATATCAGTCAGCACAAAAGCATCTGTCTAACATCACAGAGCCTTGAGTAGCTGCAATAAAAGCAACAACAAAAGAAAACAGAATTAGAACGGATGTGGCAAAAGTTGTAGAGTTTCCATGCATTTTATGCTGATTAAGAAATCATGAAAAATGCTTTTGCTAGTAAATGAAAACTCCCCATATATTTGGCAGCACATGGAGCATCACAGCAGCAGCACTGCAATTTTTGCCTGGTTGCCACTCACAAGACCATACATGTTTTCAAATTTCCTCTTTCTTTTTTCCAAATGTACACTTTTCAGGTTTTATCATTTTTCTGGGAGTGTCCAGCAACTTGACAAAGCCAAATGTTGAAGTATTTGTTCAATCCAAGTGGGACAGTGGACGTAAAATGTTGTCATTTGGACTTCAGATTTTCAGATCACTTTTTTAAATTACAACTGCCCAAACTAGATTTAGCAATAACTTCTACCTGAAAAAACCTTTTGTCCTAATCACCTATTTTTAACTCTGTGGCATCTACTGGATAATTAGTTTACACCCTATATAGCATACAGGAGAGTCATAGTAAGGATTAAACAGATCTAAATTGTCCACTTGTTTTGAAAAGCCCTTGGAGAACATTTTATAAGTTTATTTTTTAATTTTCCTTTAAGTCAAATTATCATCTTTCACCTCAAGTTGCTCCAGCCCCTCTGAGTGAGACTCGGTCCTCTCTTGCAAGCTGCCAACACCCTTTTCCATCTCATTCCCTCTGACTGACACTCTTTGGTGACAGCCATTCCTTCATTACTGCAGCTCAGCCCTGACACCACAGATAGAACACAGCATGCTCTTATAGTTCCAGTGCAATAAAATGCTGTTCAGTCATTTTTCATTGCAGGTCTCTGCCACCCCTGGTCAGAGCACTTTATGTGGCAGATTGAGTAACACTGAGAACCCAAACATTTCATCATCCTCCTCTGAATGCCCTGTTCATGCCATGGCCCAAGGCAGCAGCTGATAGAGGGGACAGCTTGTTTCATAAACAAGCTGCATTAAATATTCTTCCATACATTATAGAGAGGACAAAGGTCGGGGAGTTGGGGCAGCCATAAGGTGACTCAATATATCTATGTCATGGGATTGATTTCACAAGAGAATTAGAAATCAATGCCTGGAGTTTAGGGGCTAAAAGCCTTTCACCTTTAGGTCACTGGTTCATACCCAGCTCAGTTCAGTTGTGACTAAAGGCTGTCCGCCTTTGAAGATTGTTTAATCAGAAGGTGTTTGACTGTATTTGTGATTTATCATATGCATTTGCTTGAATTTGCTCACATCACAATGATCAATTGTCCATAATTTAAAAAGCTCTTCCACAGCAGGGACCTTGTGCCTGAAGAATGAACTTGGACCAAAAGGTTATGAAATCTGACCTACCTTCTCATTGATAAAATGGTTCCTTTGGATCAACAGTGAGCTTGTGGTAGGGATAGAGTACTTCAGAATGGAAGGACATCCACTCAATATTTCATAATCAAATCTTTCCTAAACTGGCAGAAAATTTTCTTCCTGTTTCTCTTTATATGAGTAGCAGGCTTTTAATTAACATTAATATTTTGATGGAAAGTTGGCAGCTTGCTTAAACAAAGAACAATTATATTTTCAACTTTTCACTACAAGTATTTCTTCTTTTCAGTTCTACACACAGGAAAAGGCATACAAACACTGACAATGCGCCATGGCTTTCCCCCCTACTCAGCACCACTCCATTTGAAGACTGAAATCCTAAGTTTAAAAAATGAATAAAATCAATATGGTCAAGCTGGAGAGCTCCATTGTATGGAAACTCAGTACTGTTACAAAAGCCCAACGGATCATTGCATATTTATAAGAAGCAGCCACAGTATTTTATACTACAATGTTTTCATCTTACATACAACTTGCAATGCAAGCAAACTAATCTTTTCCTCTGTCATTCTGACCTCAGGGACCCACTAGAAAAAAAAAAGGATTTCTTGTTCCCTGCTAGGAAAGTAGGCAGCTGTTTGGTCTTTCAGAAAATGATGGGTGAATAGCTGCTTTGTTTATCATGAGAGACTCTCCTGAAGAGAACTAGAAAAAAAAACCAAAACAAAACAAGAACAGAAAAAAAAATTTGGGGAGTGATACATGTTAGCTGCTTTAATTAGGAAACAACAAATATCTCACTATCACAGATCACTTCCCCCATCTAAGCATTCCTTTAGGTTGCATAAAACCCAAGAAACAGCTTCATAAAGGCAAAAAGCTGAATCTGTTTTGCAAAGTAGTTAAAGCTGTGATCTAACGTGATTAACAGAATCATATGAGGAACATGCCTAGAGACAGAAAACATTTTGCTTGTCAAAAATATAGTCTTTTCCAGAAACTGTTGAACTTTCCTTCCTATGGAATAATACATCAATTGTAAAAACAAAGAAACAAAACAACCTCCAGCAGAAATTACTTTCAAATCACAAGCACATCTGCCTTGATGGCGGACAGCTTAGTAGCATAATGGCACATGCCCCAGAGGGAATCAACAGCCCCTAATGGGAACAAGATCATAAGTCAAAGCCTGTCCCTGAAACTACTGAGACATTTCCTGCTTTCTTCTGGTCTTTTTGTACAATCCACGGGCATCATCACAAACATATGCAGCAGACCACAAGAAATCAGGAAACGATTGGGTGACTAATGAGTGTCTTCTCTCTTCAAATAAACTGTTTTGAAAAAAAGTCTACAGTACTCAGTAACAGCTGCCTTATAGAAATACAGTATATAGAAAATGCATGAAATTAAGCAAAAAACCAGTGGGGCTGAAGGGTTACAAACGATGTGTCTGTATCACCAGTAAGCCTTACCAAAAATGTGGGATATACTCTGACTCATGACAGCTAATTTCAGTTCAGAATTAATCCAATTCTATTTCCCTTTAAACTTACAATGGCTTGAAGGGATCGTTTTCCATACTGTTTCAAAAGGCCAACATGTTTGACAGAGTACTGCTTAAACTCAGAATACCAAAGATAAGTCTTCTATGCTGTCTTGAAAAGCAAGACACTAAATAGAGTTTCCTTTCTTCAAATGACATGTTTTCAATTTAAATCTACCAGAAGAGAGAGATCACTGTGCTACATTAACAGATTATTTAAAGCAAAAATGGCTCTCTCTTTTATCCCACAATGTGTCTGAAACCATGAGACTACTCATGTCTGCTTCCAATTTTACTTCCCCTGATTTGATTTGCACTGGCATATGAAAACCCGAATCAAACAATCATTTCTATCCACAGCATGATCTATTGCACAAATAGTATGCTATCCTCATGTTAGTAAGATACACATTTTTTTTCATTAGATTAGGGACCAGGAACATTATTTTATGCCCAGCTTCCAGATGAACACTTCAGATCTTAAAGTATGTAAATTCTTTTATATTTAAGCTTGTAGTACATATAAACGTCATAGTACAGAGTTACTAGAATTCTCTGCAAAAGAATGTGGTTCACTGGGGGTTTAAGTGTATAACAACAGTCAAAAATAAGCATTTAAATGGTTTCAGGAAACTAAAATGTATTAAATAAGCAAACTGAGGATGCAAGTAGCATAAAACCCTCCCAATTATGTTCCTGTTCTTGTTTAGCATGCAATTAACAAATACACTACTTCCTCTCTGCTAACAGCCTAAGGAGCTTAAGCTGTTAATAGTGCTAGGACTGAATGACTTGAGTGGTACAACATTCCTGTCTTTATCTTTAAAATGACAACACGTGGGTGATTTACACCCCTCCTAATTCTTTTACAATCACTGGTCAAATGCACTGTGACCAATCCAACTCTACAAAATCACATAGGAAAAGAAATTACTGTACATAGAATCACATTATGCACCTTCACACTCCACTGTCAGCCCACATGCCTTGAAGAGTAGTTCAAACTGAGATAACAACTGAGCTCATGTCATATCCTGCAGTATTTGTGAAAGAAACCTCTTAAAAGTCTTGGTAAACGTTTCCTTTTTGCTATTCAAAGCTCATACTGGTGCACAAATATACGATGCATCATTTTTTTGGTCAACTATGAAAACAATATATACGAACCTGAGAGTGTCTGACTGCAAAACGAGTTCCCCCTCCAATCATGCACCACCTTTCCCAATACAAAAACTATTCCATTTTAATTACATTAATATTCAGTTAATTAATTCACATGGTTGCAGATCTTCCCTATTTGGCTTGATTTGGATGAGGTTAATGGCAACCAGAAAGACTGTAATAAAAATAGATAGAAGGACCTATTTTTATGTCAGAAGTTAAACTTTTAAGTAGATTAAATGCAATAAACTGAAGTATCCTCCTAACAATATTTTTCAAACACACAGTATTAACTGATTCCACATATAGGAAAAATTTCAACTTATAGTCACTCATATTTATTTATATTGTGATGATAGCAGAAAGTCATAGGTTAGGATCCAGAGCCCAGGCTATTGCTGAAACACAGTGGAGAATATTATCCCTGTCTCAAAGAGGTAAATTGAAATAGTCATCATTTTTTTGTAGTCTAAACTATCATTAAACTATTTACATGTATATAAGAGCCTGAAATTTCCACTTTACAGGCCTGCAGTCTGTACGCATCTTTATTTGGAAAGCTAAAACAGAGACAGGCAGCAGTTCAACCAGTCCAGTTACCAGATATGCAGGTCCAGCAACTAGGACACGAACCAGTCAAATAATGATTTAGCCTTGGACTAATGGACAAAACATGATGAAGCACGTCTAATGAAGTGGCTCACTCTGTATCTTTCCAAAGCAAACACAGCCAGCTCTGAGTTGTTATCTTCTTGCGCATCACCTGTGAGCATTACTGTAGATGTGGAATAGAAATAAGATCTGCTGAACTCAAAAAACAATTAGCTATTAATTGAAGCCACAGAAGAATCCACTTACTGCAATCAGACACTTACCTAAGAGGGCATTGCGTCCGTTATCATCTGGCAGGAATCTTTTATCCACAGCACACACTAACAGGTGATCAGGTAAATTTGGTGACTTTGCACCAACAAGTAAAAATCCGGATGGCACCTCAATATGTTCATTGGAAATTGAAACCAGTCTCAAATCTTTACCAGCCTGGCAGAAACCTACAAAAAATCAGTTCAACTTATTTTAAGTCGACAAGATGTTTTTGTTTCCTGCTCACAAATGTCTTCATTAAAGGACTTCCTATATTTTTAATGAAAAACAAAGTCTTACCCTGTAAGATCAAGGGCGTACTAAAAGATAATTTTCTTCCCTGCTTTTTGGTCAGCTATAAACAAATTTGAAAATGTACAATTAAGTTTCTCTTGGTCATAGTTTGTAACCTACATATTTATGGGACTCATCACTAACATCATCCTAACTTAGGTCAGACATTCAAAAATGGAGAAAATAGTTCTCAAAATCTGGTGAACTTCACCAGCTTTTCCTGGGTTTTCAAATATTTTTTACAGCTTCATAGAATGAGGTACGCTTTAACAGAAAAGAGTCGTGATAAAGCAGTAAGAATTATCACATTCATTTTAGCAAATGCTATGCCTACAAATTTGACATTTTAAAGGTTGTGTTGCCTAAGAGAACAGAAGTTCTGTCCTTGTGCCAGGTGTTCCAGCACAAATGCTTATCTGACACTGAACAAAGACCCTGTCAAATAGAAGAGCAACTGAGAGCAATTCAGCTTTATCTGGAAGGTAAAGAACACTGACATTTTTAGGATTTCTGTATCATATAGATTATCTCATTCTGACAAATTATAGGGGAAATAGCCCAAATCCTACCCTTTTCAGTAGAGCAAATGTTTCTGACAGCATGGTTTGTACTCTTACCATCAGTAGTGCAACATCCTTCTGGGGGAGGCTTCATCTGGTACAAAACAGGAGGACTATTTGATTCTGAGCCTTCTTCCTCCTCCTCTTCTTCTTCTTCTTCCTCATTTTCTGCTCTGCTGCCAGCTGCAAATTATCATAGCATAAATGACTTAGACAACAGAAAATGCTGGCAACAAACCAGTGAGTGAACAGGGTGACCCAGTTACAGAAAGTATTACAGCAAACTGGATTCTCTCCTTTTGACAGTGACTTTACTGTTGCCAACTCTTGATAGCTGTTGTTCCCTAAAGCTCCAACTTCCAGTCATGCTTATGATAAAATGTATTTCACCAAGAAAACAAAGATGTTAGTTCCTGAGAAAAAGAAGTTCAAAAGCATAACTCAACTGCACCTGAGAAAGTAAAATACACTAAAGGACAAATAAAAAGAAGCCTCAACTTATTAATTTTTAAAATCATATTATTTTAAGGTAAGTGCACAATTTTTAGAGGACTAGCTTTTCATATTTGAACTCTTGCTGATCAAAACAGTGTAACTGTATCCTTTGCTTATAATATTAACAGCCAACAAAACCCAAAGTCATTACTTCTTGGCACTTCAGAATGTCCTGGCTACAGTCCAAGTATAGAATTTATTAATTAGGTATTGACCATGTCCTTGATTTTGTACAGGACACTGAAAAAACAGTTCCTGCTTGAAACTAGTTTCACCACAGACGATGCCATGACAAGAACACCTAATTCTCAGCCTGTCTGTCTCCTACCAGAATCCAGAGCTGCAAGTAAAGCACTGATACTCCCTTTGCAGTGTCAAGGAAAGGCAGATGTTCAGGAAGATGTTTCACACCAGCCCGTGCTTGGACTGTGCTAGTCCAGGAGGCACTATGGAAGCAGTACTGAATGCTGGAGAGGAATATATGATGTAAGCTTCAATTTTTATGAGGACTTAGGTGTGTTCAGAGGGCTTTATTGCTGTGTGTTTCAGCCCTCAACTAGACTGCCTCTTTCCTTCCCTCCACCCAAAGGACAATGAGTTTTTCATGCATGATGCAACAGCTTCAGCTAAACATACTGACCAATGACTCCATCCCCTCTTACGGCTCAGATACACTCATGGCAAATGGGAAAAATGTGGCAAGCAGAGGAGAGCAATTAACTGGTACATGGGGAAAACACTTCTACAGATAGGACTAAAGAACATTTTACATATGACAGAGACAGCGCACGAGTACTGAGTGAACCCAGTGGGGTTTATGTCTTAGGCTTGTAGGCTTCTAGGTGTCTGTAGGGATACTCCTGCAGCAAACACAACACAAAGAGCTTCCACTGGCAATATTGGATGGTGAAGGGCTGCAGGTTTTTGAGGATCAGCAGGAAGCTGAATAGCTGCTTGAACTTGGGCAAGTAAAAGAGCGATTAGGCACTGATATTACTCTGTTGATCCAGGTTTTAGTCTTGAAACAGAAAAACAACGAAGCAGTGCAGTCATCCTCCAAAGCCCAGTGTCAACTGGACGTAACCTCTTTGCTTCAATTTACTTTGGATCAGGTACTCAGAAAGCCGAAGATATCATCAAGGATTTCTCTTTTCTTTCCTATGACCCTCCTCAGAATATCCTTTTATTTTATTGACAAATTATTGTACAATTAGCTAGACAAATACTACAGGACAAATGAGAACTAGGGAGGAGAAAGTAAATCTGGAGTTTGAAGATTTATCTGTCAAGGTCATTAAGATTTACACCCCAGTCTGGAAGAGGATGTGAAGGGTATGTTTACGTTTACACTCTGAACATCAAGCTTCAGTCCTGGTGCACACAACTAAGGCCCGAACACTAAACACAAGTGTTTTAAGGGCATGGTCTAAAGACAAAAATGCTGCAATTGAATGAAGGGTAACTTTTCTGTGCTATTTAAGGGTAAATTCTGTGTTATGACATAAGCTTGACTAATATATCCAATGCAAAAGGGCTGAGTGTCTCTCTCATTCCCCTTGCTCCCCGACATGAAATTTCTTCCTTCCTTCCTCTTTGTGCCAGCTCTGACACTTACTAACTAAGGAAAAAAAAGTGACCAGTTTCCCTTTTTCTTTTTGCTGGATTTATGTATTAAATTAGCACAGTGGAAGAGCCAAAAGATGGCAAAACTGATGAAAAGGGAAAAAATGGAAATGTATGGATAGACGAAGTGAACAACAGAACAGGATGTGTTTATTTCCCTTTTGGACAGAGGTAAACTGTGAGGTTTGTTCAACCATAACAGGTGATTTAAAAAAGAAACAAAAAAATGGATGTGGAGACTAAGAAATATGAGAGCTACAGCATTTTCAATTCAAAAGTGAAAAGAGTAAAAGAGAAAGTACTCAAGCATGAGCTGCTGCCACCTGGAAAGGGTTTCATTAGCATTGCACAAGCCCCCAGTGATGTCTCTCTACTTCAGGTGCCTCCTGGCCCTCAGAGCATAGGGATTCATGTAGCCAGAAGTGGAAAATTCAATTTATGACAAGGCTGCAGTGCATAAGAGCAGCTTGAAGACCTCTTTCACCTGAGGATCAGCCAGGGAGGCACTCTATTATAGGTCCCTTCAGAGTTCCCCTTGTCTGAAACTTTCATGAAAGGAATGCTCTCTGCCAGGCTGTTATGAGACTTTTAATTACACTTCAGTTGTGTTTCCATTAAATACAAGGAACACAGAATAAGCCCCTCAAGTTTTGGAAAGTTATTTGAAAGTGTTGAAAGAAAGAAACTACAGAAGTGTGAAAGCGCACTTTTGTTCCTGAGCAGTGGATCTGCTCCTGTGGCATCTTTCCCAACTCATGTTATAATCAATTTTGTGACATCACAGCTGCCATGGAAAAGTTTATGAAATCCTTATGGAAGGGTTTGATAGAAGGATCACTTTGTGCAGGAAATAAGCAGCATATATATCTAAACAATTAATGTATATTCATTGTAATGTCCTATATTAGCAAAAAAAGAAAAAACCAGGAAATTACTAATGATGTGTGAGCAGATTTTTTTTTCAAGAAATATTCACAGCTGCCACTGTGAGGCAATAGCAAAGAGTTTAATCTGTACAAAATACTTTTATTTGTTACTACTCCTTGTCCTGATTTTGTGTGTGTGTGTTACTGTGGACTGCTAACCTTTATGCATTTCTCACTATAACTGTGGCAAAGTATGACAGGGTAAGTAGATGTGGACAAAAGACATGAAACTCCACCCTCTTGATAGAAATGACTAAATAATCCAATTATTAAACATAACCTTACATGACCATGCCAATGTTATGCACACACCATGTGTGTGTAACATTTTAAGGGCAATAAACCATGCCCTGAAAACACAAATAAACACGAGACCACTACAAATAACAGCACACCAAACACCAAAATGCATCAGGAGTTTGCTTATCTGATCCACACAGTTCATTTAAAATATATTACTTCCAAGAAAAAGAAAATGAGCAAATGAAACGGAGAAAGCAGGCTTCTGTAAACACACACAAATTCAGTGAGAAATCCTGTGTGTTAAATACCAACTTGTGCAGGGTTTGTGAGAGTACACATCCTAAATTTTTACCTTTGCAACCACAGAATATCTACAAATATTATGCCTGAAATAATTATAAAAGCATCTCAAAAGCTAAAAAATATTTTTGCTCTATTTATGCACTTCGAAAATCAGTCTTAGCATATGTTTTATAAATCTATTATGCGTTTTCTACAATTTACTGTGTGACTTTCAGCAGTATATAATAAATTATAGGATAACAGATTTATATTCCAAACATCCGAAGACTTCTCCACAAACATAATATAACAATTCCTAGAACTTCAACTTATGTGTACAGATGAATCTGAGCAGGTGGCTTAATTTTGTCAAAATTAAAGACAATGCGATTCGTATTTTTAATCCAATTCTAATACATATATATTTGCAGATCATAAAAAAATCCAAATAAAAACGTATGCTTATCCATATTATGATTTAAAATGTGTGTGCTGAGCTGTGGCTGAGCAAACAGCAGAACTGTCTTTGGCAGAAATAGAAATTCCATTATTTCCTACCTTCCAGTGATGATAGTTGCTGTTCAGCTTCCAAATACAACTGAGAAAAGATTGGTCTGGGAACTAAGTTGTTTGAGCGGAGAGAGGCCTCGATAGAATTATGCAACACTTCTTCAAACCGTGTTGTCTTGAGCTGACCAGCATAAGAATTTCCCATCTTCTCAGAAAAAAAAAAAAAAAGACAAGAAGAAGAGCAAAAAAAAAGAGAAAGATATTACAATTTAAGCACTCAGAACTCAATCACTGCATGCTGATGTCAGGCTCAACATTTCTCATGAAAGAGAAATGCTTCACTGTCCACAAAGAAAGGCAAAGGAAAAGAACATTATAGCAGTCACTGAGCAGATCCTGCTGGTAAATTACAGGAAGTTATCTAAAAGTAGCAGCTTTCTGTAATTCAGCAGAAAGGCAGCAAGCTTTGGCACCTTCTTGAAAAAGTGACTAGTAATCTGATTCAAGTAATTCCTTGGTTTATATAGCAATTGAGGAGATGCATTTTCAATAGTCATCAATCTATTGTTAAACAGCCTGTTTTAAATGATTCGAACAGAATAAATGATCTGGGCAACAGCACAGTTTTGTGTCTTACCTTTGCATTGTCCATCACGGCTGATCATTGGCTAAAGCAGTTCAACATATCTTTTAGAGGTGCTGTCTCACAAATAATGTAGCATTGCTGTAACCCAGAGATGGTGAAATGCAACTTTTACTTTTCACCCCAAATAGTATTTTTCCTTGTAAAACACGGCTTTTCTTTTTTTTTTTTTTTTTGAATGAAACAGTATCCATCCACATGCATTGATACTGCATTCATTTATTTATTAGGACTTTACTTTTAGTGAAACCATGTAATTTATTCATTCTGTCATTGAGCAGGCAGTCTATTTCAGCTGAATATTCTCATGGATTTAACTGACGCCTACTTTCCACAGGGAACACAATGAACTGGTGTAACCAAAAGCCATGTCAGCTTTCTTTTCTTATTACAAAGTAGCTCTTGCCCTGGGCCCCATGTCCTTTCCCTCCTCAAGTAACTGTGAATAGAAAGCATGAAACGCTTCCTGTTTGTGGCAGTAATTCCTAAACACTGAACAGCCCCTTCTCAGCACTGGCTACTGCTTGGGAAATTAGCCTGTTGGGAAGCATCCTGTAGGAATCAGTCAAGCAAAAGGAAAACCACTGTGAAACCACATACTACTCGTCACAGAAAAAGGCGTTTGAAAGGAACAACCTACAAACTTGTCGATTTGGATATCTTTTTATGACTTTGTAAAGCATATTTTACATATATAATCATATTTTAGCATATATTTGTTTGTATCGTGTTAATACTGTACAGAGAGTATAGCTAATACTACATAACATTGCTATAATATATATACATAATATTAATGGAACCATAATGAGAACTATAAAACAATGCAGGCAGTATTTAAGAAAATTTAGACTAAAAGAAGGCACTACTGACAAAATAGTTGTGTATATACACAAAATCAAATAGAGAACTTGCAGTGAATGGTACTGATGCACCCATTTGGTAAAGGGTAAATGGGAAGCTTCCCATTTGGTAAAGCTTGGGTAAAAGCTTTGCTTTTACCCTTTTACCCTTTTACCAAAGCTTCCCAAATGGGAAGCTTTGGTAAAAGGGTAAAAGGGTAAAAGCAAAGCCTCTTAGAGATGCTCAGTGCTAGTATGGAAGTCACAACACAGAAAGCAAATTACAGTTCCCACACTGATAGGAATCCTCTGGCTCCTTTTAAGTACTGCTTCCCCCTACACCAAAGGCAGCTGAAGACAATGAGGAAAGCCTGACATCAGCAGTGTCCTTAACCAGCTTTATCAAAGGTATATGCAGGAAACCCCAGGTCAGCTCCGAAATGAATTATGTGAAATGCTGTTTCTACGCAAAAGCACTAGAAGATGTTCAGTTCTAATTCTAATCCATCCTTCAACCATTATATGTTGGTTACATTGTCTGTAACTGTCTTTGTTACATTGATGTTTTATATTTAATGTGACAAGGACAAATTATTATCAAGATACCTGACAGATGCCTATTTAATTCTTTGCTCTTTTAAATTCTTTCCCATACTATGAACTCATATTTTCTCCTATTAGCTTGCAGGCATCTACAGGCTCAGGGACCCATCTCTATCAGGGGCAGGTACAATGTGGTTCTATATGACTGGTCATTGAAATCTTGAAAGTCCAGACTAAAGACAAATGAAAATGCTTGAACATGCTCTCAACATGTTAACATTCAAAGTTACACCTTCAGGAATGGAGAAAGCATTCAGCTATCATCCATTCCATACTCTTTTATATATTGACTGTTTTATATAAATACAGAACCAAAACATGAAACATTAAAATAACAGCCAAAAGACTTTTTGTACTTAAAAAATACCCCTGATACAACACAAGGAGAATATCCAAAAGTTTGACTGCAGTGACAGAGAGGCTGGATTCTACCTGTTCTAAACATGACTATGCAAAGCAGACTCATATATCTGATTTTCAAATTTATTTACTTCTTTCAATGCTTTATTAAAGCAGTGAAAAATAGGAAGTTTTTAAATTAATCCAGAGTAAGACAAAGTATTCCGAGACAACTCAAAAGCAGATGAATAGGCACATGGACTGCTTTATGAAATGAAGGCTTAGTTGCTCTACTGATCACTATCTGGATCTAACTGTGATGAATCAGAAAACACTACAATATCTGCTTACAAACTCTTTTCCAGAGACACAGTCAGCTATTGTTCTGTACAGTTTATTAGGAAAAGAAATAGAGATAGCATTACAGGGATTAAACATGCCTGCTTGGGATTTATAGATCCCATGAGTGGTCAGAAGAGAAACCCTGTATTTAATCCTGAAGATGGCAGAAACCCAGCATCTTATCAATGTGATGTTACACATAAGGAATCAGTTAAGATTATACTATTTGTGCAAGAGGTAGGTGTTGAAATCCTCTGCAACACAAGCATGTTTGTTTGTCTATTAGGCTGCTAATTTAATTTTGTGAATGGGTTGGTAAAATGAAACAAAAATATGCTTTCTGGATTTGTAAGGTGTCATGTACTTGTGTGATCTTACAATCAGAGTGTAAACACAATCATAAACCCGGGAACCTCTTTTGGAAGATATGATAAATATTTTTTACCTATTTTTCATCATCAAACACACACCACTGGAACCAGAAAGTGGGCATTACATGAGCTTTTTTGCCAGCACCCGTCTCTGCTGTACAGAGTCCCACTGACTCTCAATTGCAAGAGAAATTACTTCTCCAAAGCAAACAAGGGACAAACCATTTCCCACCAACTATAGGACAGTTGTCATCCCCTCTTTTCTTTAGAGCTGCTCAGACTGTGGTACCAGTCAACTGCGGAATTGTCAGTTGCTGACTCCATGGCATCAGGAAGCAAAAACTGAGTCCTATGTTCCTGCTTCAATGAACTCAGCATTCCCAGTCTTGATTTATGTTTCTCTTGGATACAACTGGGTGCCACAGGCTAAACTTAAAATGCTTGTGAAATTCCAAGCCATGCACATAGACAGTGACCAGATCTACTAAAAAAACCCCATACATTGACATAGGAGGATGGCCCTCGACCCCATCTACTGATACATCAAAGGGCACCTCCCTATCACACGGTCAGTTTCCATGGAGAGCATGAAGAGGAAAATACTTGCCCATATAAAGAGAGAAAAACAGACAAAGATCTGGACCTAGAAGAGCTTCATAAAAGCATGATAAAAAGACAAAAACCACTCTGAGCAACTTGGGAGCGTAAGAAAAAATTGCAGATACAAATGAAGCAGGTCAGACCAATGTTTTAGAAGCCTATGGATAATGCTGGCAAAGAGAGATGCTAAGTCGAGACATCTGAAAATGTGAGTAGAAGTCAGTGTTAGTCACTGAAGGGAGCATCTTTGAAATTCCAAACAAGGAACTGTCAGCATTTCAGCGGTAAACAGGGACTACATGATTAAGAAAAACAGGGATCATTTTAAGGGTTTATGTCTGCCATGTATAGAGTCAACTTCAAGTTCAACTGCAGTTGAACTAGTCAGGGTTTAAGAAAACCTGTGACGAGCCTGCCCTCCAGTGCTGTGATTTAGATCAGGAGTTCCCTCAGCCGTGAGGGCAATCCCTACCACGAGAGCTGTGACAGTGATTGGTCACAGTAAGAGAGGGTGATGGGCAGCAGCAGGAGGACATTCAGTCCCAGCACCCAGATCAGGGAGGGAGATCTTGTGCATAGTGGAACAAAGGAACACATTAGTGACTTTTTAGTTGCCGTGAGGAGCACTAGGGTTTTGTGAAGACTGAAGATCTAGCACAGTAATTCTGGACTAAATTCATCCTACACCTAGGACAGACTGGATATCCTAAGGAACACTGAGGACTTTAGAGCACAGAAAGTAATCCAGGGCTTTTAACAATTCCCATTGAAATAGACTGATAAAGAAAGTCTGCCCTCAGCAGAAGCTGAGGAAACTAAAGAGTATATGTGGGCTGTGTTATGTTGACTTAAAAAAATAATCAAGGTAATTAAGTGGGAAATTAGGAATACCTGGTTGATTACTAAGAAATTCAGCCTTAGATACAGGTGGGAATGTTTCATATTAAGTTGCAAGTTTTTTGCATTACAAACAAAAATAATCAGCACTGCTACTTTACTACATTAATCCTTTCATCATTGTTGTATAGCAATGGATGTTTTCTGAGTTTGAGCAGCCAGCTTTCATATTTTTGAAATAGTTTAACAGAGTAATTTCTATTGTATCATTTCTAAGAGAATAGTTAGATGTTCTCATGCTCTCCAAAAGACTGACACTATGACAAAAGGCAGTTTTTCGCTTGCACAGAAAGAAAGGATTTGTTTGCATGGACTATGGATTTAGGTATCTAAAATGCTATCTATTAAATTTTTTCTGTGAGGAGGGAGAAAGCATTCTTTACTGCAGGTTAACAATTTGTTAATAGAATAGTACCAGAGAAGTTGTGTGATCCTTTCGCCCTTTGAACATAAGTTATATTCATCCAGTAACACCCAAAATCCATCAATATTTGTAAAGTTCAGTAAAGTCTCTAGTAATTCTTTAAAAACTGTTTTAAAAACATCAGTCTAAGAAGAAAGAAATCTTTGGGTAGGGACTTGTATGTAAATATAACTATAAGAAGAAAAATAAATTTGGAGACAGCACAAAACTGATTCTCTTCAATGGCAGTGATACATCCTGCAAAATCCTTCTGGTCGATTCAGTCCAGCCATGAAACTTCACAATTTTCTCTTTTATTTCCACTAAGCTATCTGTAATTACAGTGTTTCCTCTAGTTTTGGATTTGGAAGAATAAATTATTTTTAATCTCCTATATTAATGTGAATCATGCGTAAAAGTGATCCTGTGTGGCATCTATTTCCCACAGGTTACATAAAATCTATTCCCACAGGCTATATAAAATTCCTGATTCAGGAGAATGAAAAGACACTGAGATATTCAACCCCCACGAGACCCAGTATAGTATTATAGGTTATGTCTTTACTACCAGCCTCAAAATAAGATTACTCTATCCAAAGTGCCCTTTGGGAACAGTCACTGGTCCATCGTGACTCCTGGGAACTACTGCAGAGAGTGAGTACAAGCACCAGAGCTACGCCAAGACATTACAACAGAAAATTGATTTCTGGCACACAGAAATTTTTCCTTCAATTGTTTCATTTACTAATACAGCTGTAGCCCATATGGGCAAAGACAAATTACAAATTATTGTTCCAGAAATCAACCTAGTTGTTCACGTACCACAAAATTATCACTTGTAGAAGTAATTTACAAAGCCTTTTCTCTGTCAGTACAAAACCACCTAAAGGCATTGTAAAAAAGTGGATTATTGCCAATTTCTGAGAAAAATATTAGTTTCTGGAAGTCAATTCTGTTTCCTCGCACTATTCTGCCAGAATGACTTGGAGTAAGAGAGAGGAAAAAAAGGGCTCAGAAGACTGGTGTTTATGATATAATACTGGAGCATGGGAAATGTTGCCCCATTTGAGATCACTTCTGGATCAACATCTTACCAAAATGATTTTCACCAAAGTCTTCAATAAGGGTTTGATTTTCTTCTGTTGTTAATCTTACCCAAAAAGAGAAATTTTCAAGCTTCAAAAGATGCTGAGAAATGAAATTACAATCCTCTGCTGAGCTTAACTCTACCATATCAACAAGAATAAAATCAGTAGTAACTTATGATTTGCTGATTGAAATCCACTTCTTCAGGAAAGTAATTTATTCCTCAGCAGTAAAGCTGACAGATGAATGAGAAGTCTCTAGTCATTCTGTGTTTCATGGCAGTTCATTAGGCCCCATTTGGCCCATTACATTTTAAATGCAACATAAAACCTTTAAATAAAGCCACAGTTACCTTTGCCAGAAATTCTAGCTCATTCTCAGTTACCAGATCTTGGAAATTCTATATATCTTGTGGACTTATATGAGAAATGTTGTCTAAAGACCAGTCCAGATTAAACTTAATGGTCTCCAAAAAAATTGGGAAGTAGCTCATGATGAAACATAGAGACTCTGATTAAGGTTGATGACAGGTCACAGAGAACTTAATCCTTCCACCTTTACACAGCCAAGAACAATTCTGCTGCTGTTTCCACAAAATGAATATACCATAAGACGACTACTTCGATCTCTCTACCACTTCTTTTTATCTTCTGTTTACTTTTAATTTTTATCTGAGGTCTTCTTCTGATTTTGAAAATCAGGCTGATTACAGACAGGGTTTTTCTCCTGTATCAACAGTGAGATGATTTCCTCCCCTGACTCATGTTTCCAAGCAACAGGATGTTGGAACAAGAGCGCAGATCGAAAGGTGTCGAGCTGTGTGTTTCGGCAACTCTAGATTCCAAGCCAAATTCCTTATATTAATGACTGAAATCAGTTCTCTCACTCACTGCAGAAGTAAATAACTGGGAAATGTCTTTATTCTCAGGAGATTGCTACAGATATTAATATGGACACTTTTGCTGTCCATATTAATGAAATTCAATATAGGAAAATTCCCCCACCTACTGAAAAATCAAGCCCATTTCTTAACTGATCAATATAAAAAGGGATGAAAACAAACTTGGACAAATCAATGTTAAATCACCTCAATAAAAACACTATTAAAAAGATTTTGCTTTCTTTTTTCTTCAAGCAGAAAATAAATCAAATTTTTTAATGGATCATTCTTATTATGGATTTATTTCACATCCATTTTGGCCACAGTAAAGACAATTTCATCTAAAAACAAGTGTTTTCTTATTTTTTGCTGAAATTTTTCAACTGCAAAACCAGTAAGCACTACTTCTGAGTGTTCATGTTTTCAATTAAAATGCTACAATTCATGCATGGAACAATAGCAAAAATAGAAAATTAGTATTTTCTACAGAAAAGGAAAAATAATTTCCTGATGTGTCTGCCAAAAAAAAAAAAAAAAAGAAAATTAAACTTCTCATACAAATTCAACTTTACATTAAACCAAAAATATAAAGCTTGACGAAATCCAGAGCAATCTAAGTTGTCATAAACACATTAAAATTTACAGCTATGCTGAGAAATCTGGACCAAGGCATGTTGGCAATTTAGTGACAAGGAATCTAAGCTGTGACAGCCTACATTGTAATTTTCTGGGGAAACAGAAAACTCCAATTGCAATCAGATTCCTTTAATTAATTACAGATGAAAGATGGTTTTGGTTTTAAGACACAGTTTGGTCTTCCTCTATTATTACAGAAAATGTAAGCTTCCTTCACCCTTGTAACTTTTACGCCTACTCTCAAACAGGAGCTGAATTTTTCTGAGGCATTTAAAGCACTGTTTTGTGCTAAAATGACACTACATTTTAATTTATTTTAATATAGAAGAAAAATTGCCAAATTTCAAATGGCTCATAGCAGAAAATCCTTTGTTAAAAGCCATATATTGGATTACTATTCAAGTTTTAAAAAAATTGTAATCATAAGCACTACTGGGACTGATGCCTGATAAAAATCTGTATCTGCAAAAAAAAATTCAGAAGAAATCTTTATTTAGACCTTTTAAAGGTGACTTAGAATCTATTATTAACCTATTTTAATTTTCACTGGAAATCTATTTTAGACATAATGATGACACTGATTTTCATTTATTTGCTTTTTGTTTTAGCATGAACCTTCCTTCCAACCACTTGTCATTCCTTAATATCCTGACAACTGGGACAAGGAACCACTTGATAAAAATAATTGTGAGCTGGGTGATAGCCCAGTGTTGCACTAATAGTGCAGACTGAGCCTAATATATGATATGGCAATAAATACATTTAGGCAATGGCACTTCATTCTGTAAATGCTTTCACATTCCTCACTGCAGGAAACAATGTATTCTGATGCGGATTTCCTTGATTTTCCTGCAGGATCTCGTAAACTTTGCAGGTGTTACTGGAGAGAAAATCCCTTATCAGCAGCTTCCAGAATAGTGCAGCTGATATGTTTCACTATTTCTCCAGCACAGAACCCTGACCCTATGGCTGGTCAGGCAGCACTGCCTTGGCTCCCATTTGGCTTTTGTGTGTTGCTTTGATCAGCTCCTGGCTTCAGATGAAAGCAATTCTTTCAGTGGCCACCTTCAAACTCTCTTAAAAAAAAAAAAAGAACTACATACATAAAACCAATTGAGCTTGTTAAGGAGCAGGAAGAAGTCAAGTAGAGGGAGGAGAAAGGGAGGGAAGGAGGTGCCACAAATCAGGGCTAGGAAGCAATGATCAAAGTGGTGACTGAAAAATTAGTAAAAAGTATTCCCAAGTTGTACAGGTCTAGGACATTCCTGTAAGTGCAAAGGCTCTTTCTGTTACCTAAGGAGGAGACACAACTCTCTTTCCAAGAATTGTTTCAGACATCTCCTCCGTACCTTTGAGTACAGCTACTTGAGATCTCAGAGTAAAGCAGTAGGGAGCAGATTGGCATGTCAGGAGAGATGATCTTGAAATGCATGTTTTCTAAAGAAAATTCTAAGAAATCAGAACTTGGGGCACAGTACTATTTCTTCTGGGTACTGGTGCTAGAGAGTGTTTCCAAGAATCTTTTCTGAATTCAAAAGGAGAATACAAAGAGTAATGCTATACTGATGATACAGGTTAGCTTTTTGAGCCATCCTCAGAACCAGACTTCTGTTTTTCCAAACCTCCAGACTCATTCCTACCCATACCCATCCAGGCTCACCCTTGGAAGCAGTGCAGCAGAGATCTGTGGGGCACATGCACACAGAGACCAGGATGTACAGCTTAAACATACTTTGGAGCTGTCTGTCAGGGCAGCAGAGGCAGAGCCAGTGCCTGTGCCAGTTCTGCAAGGATACACATGGAGTGCACAGGTTCAGAGGCTTCACCTCATTCACAGCAAACAGCTCACTGCTTGAAAGATAGCTTCACTGAGTTCTACTAGCAGAGCACACTCCACTGTATCTGGGTCATATTTTCCATCTAATGAACAAAGAGTGAACACAAATACAATGGGAGCAGTCTAAAATGTGCCTCACCATCTGTGGATAGCAAATACATCTGTAGATGAGTGTATCACATTACAAAATAGATCCGAACCTCAGGCCTTACTCAATCAGGAGACCGATTGCACATGTATTATATGTTGAAAATACATTAAATAAGAAACAGTCACAAACACAAATATGCAATCCAAAGCATTAATCAAATATCTTTACTTAAAAGTATCAGTAGAATCCTCAAATTTAATTCATTTAAGAAAATGAACTTAGCAGTTTTATATCTGAGTTGTCTACTTTGAGGGTTTAAAAATTCAACTTGTCTGAATTTTTAGTATTTTGAATTTTTCCTAAGAGCAAATCACTTGACCCAAGGACAGAAAACAAGAGACAGAAAATGCAGACAAATTAATATATTTAAAACATGAATATTAGCTGTAAAATGTCTCACAAATATTACACTTGAACAGTAACCAATATAAGACAGTGTGAGTATGTTATGTTATATTAATTTTTTTTTTAACATTAACAGTATTTTTCAGCATGGAAATATGCAATAAAAAATAAACTGTACCGTACTGAAAGCATGTGCTCCTCAGTGACTTCCAGTAAACGACTCCTGAAGTTTCATATCCTGATTGCAGTGCTGAATACTTTACACCTGTGGTAACTGCCAGTGATTATGTCTTTGTGGAGTTTTCTTTTTGTTTCAATTAGAAGAGTCTGCTGCTTGGCAAATTGGTGAGCACACTTAAGGCTCCTGAGTCAGCACTGTGCGCAACTGAACAACTCAGTCGGGTCACCATGACACAAACGCTCTCCTGTCACAGTAGAGCACAAGAAGGTTTCAAAGCTATTTATTCTGCAACTATGGCAAAAACAATGAGACCACAATATACCCTGGCAAGCTGTTTTCTAATTTTTTTGCTAGCTATACTAAATGATAAATGGTCTGACTTTATGTCTTATTAATACAAAAGTGCTGTGCTGGGTCATGGTGCTCCCAGCCAGGCACACATGAATCTATCAGTCTGAAACATTATTAAGATCAATAGTTTTGTTGAAGGTTTTTGCAAGGACTGAAAGGGTTTGGTTTTTTTAAGAAATAAGGGTGTCCTTTTATATTATATAGATATCAAAATCACTATAGAAAGCATAAAGTGTGTACTGTGGGTACTTTGTTTTGCTAACAGAAGAAAAGATTAACACGAGAATGAAATCAGATATGTAGCAATATTATCTTTGTGTTTGTCCTATGTCTGTATCTCCTGAACAAAAGGATAGGAAATCAAAACAATATTTGAGAGAACATGTTCAATATAATGCTGGATATACAAAGAAACAGCTGATGCATCATGTTTAAACTTCAGAAAATAAAAGCAATAATTCTGATAATTGAATTTTCTTTTTCTTGTGTCTCCAAGTCATGCGACGTTCAGATATGTGCTTGGTTTTAAACTCAGTTAAATATTACTGAAATGAGTAGAATCAAGCACTTGTCTGGGCTCCCAGTTGAATTAAGGTTCTGTATAACCTTTATATGCAGCATTATAAACTTTATATGCAGAGTATTTTTGGTACAGCTTGTGAAACTTCATTTTCACCCTTCAGTCTCAGGATATGGTTTCATGACCGGCTCAAGCTACTCTAAACTCAGGTTACTGCTGGAAAGCAACATCTCTCACTGTTGATCGTATATCTCCCCTCTGTTGTTCAGTGGCACTGATGTCAGCTGATACAACTGAAGACTAGTAGTTTTTGTAGGGTCATGTTTTGCTAGATCAGATCCCTCATCTAGCTATGCATAAAGTATATGGTCATTAATATATAAAAAGTACCAGTACATGGCTAGGAAGGGTGGTGAGAGCAGTATCTTTTTCTATAAAAATGCTTAAATTTTAAAGATATACCTTCTGATTCTTCTGTAACATAAGAGGGAAAAATCTGAATTTTAAAGCCTATTGAAGAATTGTTGGGAACTTCTGTGATTTAGTGCTTTCACTGAAAACAATTTTCAAATTAACTGAAAGTTTTCATTGTTTATTTGGTTAATTTTTTTAATTGTATGCTCTCTATATATACTCCACATGCTTTAATTTTTGATTGGCCCTGAACTGGTCGGGCAGTTGTACTGGATGATCACTGTGGGTCACTTTCAACTGACAGGTTCTACTTTAGTCTAGTCAATTTTATTCTCAGATTTAAATGAAAGCACTCTATTAAAGAATGTGAAAAAGAAACTGTACAGGAAGTAGTAAATAATGATTTAGGAGAGTGACTGGTATCTTTTTCTGTTACTATGGAAGTGAACCAGAAGCTTTATAAATGTTCTATACTTAACACCAAATACAGGAGACCTCAGCCATGCATTTTCAAGTAGGGTACAAAATTATTCAGCTAGGAAAAGCCGGAATGACTGACTGGTTTCCTATCAGCACTGTACAACCTTCACAACACTGTACAACATATTAACCTGACCAGACTGGCACTTGAAAAATTATACTGACAGCCAAAATTTAGAGAAATCCAAAAGGAAAACAAACACTGCAAAAATAGATATGCACGTGTGTGAGAGGTGATTTTTGAAAGAGTCACTTTTAATAATTTACCAGGTCAACAAAAACACAAGCCAGGAAATTCACTTTTTAAAGAAATATAACTTGACTGATGCCAGCCAAACATATTTGCCCCATAAGAGCAGTGCATTCATGAGCAAAATTTCTCTAGGATGCACTGCCCAGGATGTTTCCTAGAACAAAGTCCAGGATGCTGCAGTGTCTGTCTCTGACTTTGCTTTGTGTCTGGAAACACCACATCAGTGTTAAAGAATATTAGCATAGGGTAGTTGTTAAAGAAGAACATGTTAACCTGATATTCAGTAATGGAATGCAGAAAGTAAAAGAAGCCTGCCTGCTTTGGATATAAGCATGGGGCAGAAGTTCCAGAGGAGGAGAAAGGGCAAGAGAGCACAAAGGGCTCTATTGTGTTTGATTAGTAGCCAGAGCAGGAATTCCAGGAATGGGCAATGAGCATGGAGTTTATGTATAAGAGATCTTGTATACAGAAGCAGTGAGAGTTGGTCATTATGCAGCTGATACAACATCAACCAGAAAAGAGGGGCTCTGCCTACTGAAATGAGCTTCTGAATCTGTGTGAAATGAGTCAGTAATGTAACTGATGAATTGACAGAACAGCTGTTAGGGGAAAGCTGATCATGTAATTATCCCAATAAAAGGTATGTAAAATACATACCTTGTACCCTAGACACTGAAGAACAGAATCTTATTTTACAGGACTCTACAAGGCATGTTTTTCACAGATTGAGAACACTGGAAAAGAAGTGAAACGTGGCATATAACTTGAGGTTATAACCTCAGGGTTACAAGATTTTCAAAATCTAAAGCACAGGTTAAAATACAAGCACAAAAATCATAAATGGCATCATAAAAACCATTTACCAGGACATGCATTTATAAGGCATAACGAGGAAAGAGTTGGTCCCCTGTGCAATCAGAAAAGAAAATTAAGATATGACTGTAAAGGTTAATGGGTTTTTTTCCCAAGAAGATGAGAGAAGGTTATTTATAATCAAATGACTGATTTGTCCAGCAGCTTTAGCAGGTAGAAAGTAGAGACTGTTACTTGAAAACACGCCAAGAACTTAGTATTTGAAGCACTCTACATGCAGACTGTGTATGAAAGAACTAAAACCGGGTCCTGCCATTCAGAATGACTGGTTTAATTGTGAGACAACTATTTTTCTTCTCAAAATGTTTTTAAAATGGTTGTAGGCATACCTGCCTTTTGTATTTATACAGAAATAATACTGAAATGTGTATAAAATCTTACATAAAATATCATCTACATAAGCTAAAAATACATACCACACTGGTATGGAGGGTACTTATGTGGAGCCCAGATTGTCTCCTCCATGAGAAACATGCTCAGTCTTGTACTATGAACATGTACAAAAGGAGACCTTTAAAATAATCTAGAAATATAGACCGCAATTAAGATGCCTAACCACAGGCATTGTCTAACTTTGAGATGGTCTGGGTAATCCTGTCTGGATTCTGGCTGCTGCTCCAAAGAAGCAGAGTTCTGAGGAAAGTCCTCTGTCATATGTGCCAGTCCTTTATGGACACCTCAGGCAAACCAACAAACTGGGTAAACCATGAAACCAGGCACCTATATTTAGGCAACTGAATTAGACTCCAGGTATCTACTGTTTCACTAGGCAGAAATTTCTATTATAATCAATAAAACCAAGGGATCTGAGAGAGATCTGAGAGATGATTCAGCTGACCAGCTGCCAATGTTTATTTAGCTCAACATGAGCTGACTCCCTCCCCTGGCTCCATTGACCACACTTGGCTTCACTGACCTCAAGGAGCTGCAGCTGTAGCTGCATGAAGACCTCTGTATTTAGGAGTCTTGGGGCTCAATTCAGTTGCTTACACAAAAATGTTTAGTGGTCTTTGATATGCTCCAGGCTATCTGAGGCAGTGACACAAGTACCACAAACACGTGTAAGAGACCATACCAGGCAGGATACCTGAGGACATCTCAAATGACAAAAGAAGCACAAAAACAAGACACAGAATCACATCCTCCATCTCAAACTAAATCCTACTCTCAAAGTCAAAAACTGGCATGTCTATGGGTACATCCACATTGCCAAGTGACTCGGCTTCCAGTTTGCTTCTAGCTCCCCATCACCTGACTATCTACACTGCATACACATAAGTTTACATCCAGGCACTGTGCACTCAGCTTTAGTTCTGCAAGTAGTTGAATAAGGCCCTCCTTTCTCTAGAGACTGAAAAATTAAAATAAACAGGGTCATGCTGACCTCAAGACAAGCAACAGACTTAATTACTGCAACAGACAACGATGAATCATACCTAAGCAAACCTCCCATTCCTTTTCAATAGAATGCATTACTAGTCAGACACATTGTTTTACAACTGGCACAACCTACGCCGGAAAAATCCTTCCTTTCTTCAGGGCACAACAGGAATATTTCAGAATGTCACATCTGTTTCTTCATCACCCTTAACGGTCACAAACTCTGGCTGCTTTCATGTCTTACCCATATTTAATTTTTATTCACACAAAAGCATCCACCACATATTCAGTCATGCGGTACCTGTGTAAAAATCTTAAATGCATGTTCACAGACCATTTTTTAAAAACTTAAAAGCTACAGCCTGACCGATACTTCTGTAGTTATTAAAGACTCCAACTGCTCAAAACACTTCCTTAAGAGTGTTCCTTCATCTCTAGTAATTGTTGTACGGGCAAAAAAGCCTCTGAACCTCCAAGCTGAGTAACATCCCTTTGAGTGCTTAGAAAAACAGCTCTTAAGAACTCTCAACTTTCTGCGCTCTCTTAGTGAAAGACCTCGTATGCCAAGCCATGTGATGGAGGATACAGTACAGTACATTGGGTCAGGAGACAAGATGTGGCACCATCTTATACCCAGGGAACAGGCACATTACATTCTGCTGTGAACGTGAACTGGAACTAATTGAACAAATCCTGTGCTCAGTGTGTGTGATTTGATATGCCTGCATTAACCACTGCCTATCTCCAACTACTGAGACAGCGAGGATGCTATTCCACTGCAAACTGTTAAAGATACTCATACCATTCCCATTCATTGCCATGTTTTGTACCTATTTCCCAATTTGCCATTTAGGTGTATTTCCAAGCCCCACATATTCTTTGGAAGGAATCGTGTCTATGTGTAGCCATGGATGGCTTTTTTCATCTTCAGTGCATCAAGAGAGGAACACAAATCTCTGTTTGCAAGCCAAACAAATATAACACAGTACAATTACACACACAGCTGTTGTACTAGAGCACATCTTTCTATTCAGACATCTTACTCTAATTACTATGAATCATTAGAGTTTTAATCTCTTAAGTTCACCTTGAGTTTATAGACATTTTTCTTAAGAATTCTATCATCTGGTCACTTGCAATACTAAAGAGCTTAGTGCTGTATATTGAATGTATAATTGAGAATGCTCACAACAGCATAGTTTTCAATCTCACTTAAAAACTGTATCACCTTACTTTTGAGAGCCACCATAATCTCCAATTTCTCTTCTTTCAGATCAGGGATTATGCATCACAATTCCTGAACACTTCAGTGATTACTTAATATCACCCTCAGAGAAACACAGGGAAGTAAGTGTATCTTCTTCCTCCATTTTACTGACTCACATTAAGATTTACAGTCTGAAGTGAAATTAGCATAGCTTCTATGAGCATCTGAATCTCTAATTGTAAATTAAATCCATGCCAGGTAATGTTATCTAAATATTTTTAAGAGTCTGAGTTCAAAAATTTCAATCAATGTCGAACTGTGGAAAAGCTCAGATCTGAATTCTTCTCATTAAATATTTAATATTTAGTTTAAATGTTGGAAGATATATGGAGTTAAGACAAATTAAAATTAATCTTTCTTGAAAAGCCTAACTATATGGCTACATAAAAACAATCTTCAAAGTAAGTTTTCTGATAAAAAGTAATTTTTTTTCTTTATTTGGGTAAATAGCGCTAGAAATTCCCTGTCACTTTTGAATAATTTTAAGCTATAGATGAGGAAAAATAAAGCATAAAGTTTTCACATCTCCTGTTGTCTTCCTCTACTGCTCCTTAATTGATCTGCAATAAGAGTAGAGACCAAAATCAACATGACCCAGCCATGTGTCCTTGCAGCCCAGAATGCCAGTTGTGTCCTGGGCTGCATCCAAAGCACCATGGGCAGGAGGTGAGGGAGGGGATTCTGCCCCTCTGCTCTGCCCTGGTGAGACCCCACCTGCAGTGCTGCATCCAGCTCTGGGGTCCCAGCACAGGAAGGACATTGTTGGAGCAAGTCCAGAGGAGGCCACAAAGATGCTCAGAGGGATGGAGAAACTCTGCCACGGAGACAGGCTGGGAGAGTTTACGTACTTCAGCCCAGGAGAAGAGAAGGCTCTGGGGAAACCTTAGAACACCTTCCAGTGCCTAAAGGGGCATTACAAGAAAGCTGGAAGAGGGACTTGTACATACAGATTTTTCTAACATTAAAAAAAAAAAATAAATCAAAACATGTCTAGTATTTGCACATAGAATAAATAGTATTAAAGCCTGGGAATTCAGCCGCGTCTGTTTTTCCATTACATACAAACAACAGGCAGTTATTTGGACGAGCTATAGACACTATTTTGCAAACTTTGGATCCTTTTCCTCATTCTGTTCTTGCAAATCAATTCATCATTACTGTAAGTTTTATTACACCTAATTCAAAAGAGCACAGCCATTTAACAAGTTTAGTCTATCAATTCACCCCAAGCGAAAAATACAAAGGGGTGAATTCTTCATCATTTTCTCATATATTAACATAATTATGCTTTTCAACTGAATACATTAAAGTTACCTACTGTGAACATATTACAATGTGAAAATACTTTCATTATGCTACCACCATATTAAATTTAGTGCAGTGTCCAAGGCCTCAAAACTTCACTTTAAACAGAATACTGAGTGTCAAATTGCAAAGGCAAAGGTCCTACAAAATCTACTTTAGTTTAGCATTCTGAACAACCAAAATGTGATGCTGCAACAGCATAATGACTAAACATGCTGCGGCTGACCTTTGGAAAAAATAGTTAAAATTTTTAAAAAGCGCGTATTTATTATAAAATTACATAATTAAGTATAATGTTTGCTCTTTTATCCTTAGTATTTATCAAATACTGGACCCAAGTCTGCCAGAATGATAATAAATTCATCAACAAAATTAGGACTCAATTTGACAAATGTGTGATTTCTGACGTTATGCTGAAAGCAATGTTAAAGTCTTTACCATTTTTGACACCTCATACTACAGAAAAGAAGCTGGAGGGAAACACTGTCATTATGACATTTTTGCCTTGTTTGACATTTTGCCTTGTTCTTTTTTGAAATCGTGATTGCATGTTCTGCAACACATACACAAGAAGCATTAGTAGGAACGGCAATCCAGAGCAATAGATCTATTAAAAAGAGCAGTACAAACTGCACATAGTATTATTTCAGTTGGTTGATAGCGTCCCACGCTCTTCAGAAACACTGGGCATTGCTCTCGCATTTGAGTATTACCCATTGTACAGTGTCCCTGCAGCAGAGAACAGTCTCTCATGGTCGAGAGAGATTTAAAGAACAGAGCTCATGAGACTGGATGAAAGAATGGAACAGCACTCTAAACAGACAGCAGGAACAGTACAAAATGGTATGTCTGAAACACCACAGCTGGACAGATTGCACCAATCAAAATGTTAGGAGCAAGCTTTTATATAACAGCAAATTTCTTGCCTTTAACGGGTGGCTCTTACACAACTGCCAGCATCTGTTTTCTCCTGTAATTATGCATCCAGTATATTTTACACACACATATCATTTGTCCAATAGCAGTAATCATTTCATACAAAAGACAGCCTTTTTTCTGGACATTTGAAAAATGCTCTTTCAGAAAAATATTACAACTTATGGTATAATTTGAAAGCATGAAGAAGATGCATTCAGAAATGTTAGCACAAGATCAGCAGGAAACAAATTTAAACTTCTAATAAAAACTTTGAAAGTTACAATTGTCTTTGATTCTGGTTAACCTGCTTTATGCAGAATAAAGAAAAACATTCTATTAAAGGTACCCAAACACTACCTCTATGACAGAATATGGGATGAACTATAAATGAAGAATGCTCAAGAATTTATCCTATGCAGGGAAACATGTGAAAAATACTGAGGAATAATCATAACTGTTGCTTGTCTACAAGCTGTCTTAGACTCAGGAACATCATCTCTGCCTAAAGAGAACAATGAGTAAAGCCCATAAGAGGGCCCAGGTCACTTTCAGGTAGAAATATTACCCTTCTTCATTGTCTCCTGTGCCAAAAACTCTGAAGAAGAAAAGGCAGGCATAACTGGTTCACAGAAAATAACCCTACCTCTTCTAGAATTCTGTTATCTAAGTCACTCTTTCTAACACTCTGACTGATGACTTCTTTCAGTGCTTGACATTACAGACTTAGAAATTGTATATTATCTTGGCCTCATCATCTCCTGCATTCAATTACTAGTCTACATGAATAGCATCTTCCCATTAAGGTGATATCCTTTACCAAAGCAGAGCTTTATAGCTCTGATTCTCTGATTGAATAGGTTTTTACTTTATAAGCAGTTTTGAAGCTTTGCTTCCTTCAGATAAATTTTACTTATCACTTCCTTATTTTTTTTCCACACAACAGTGTCCCAGTATGCTATTAAGGAGTCCTTTTCAAGTAACAGCTATATCCCAGTGATTGATAAAAATAAATCAGGTGGGTAGGTGCTACCTATGCATACATACCTATGAATACCTATATGTACACACACACACACAGAGTCTTATGTGTTCCTAGGCTGAGGCTCAGTTATCAATGCATAACACAACTTGCTTATTTATACTGTAGTTTCCTACATCAATTGACATTCATCATTCTACTTGCATGATCTCCCAGGAATTTTGCATAAAAGACAAAGTATGTCCCTTATGCAGTAATATAACTTTTAGTTATTGCTATTAGTCACTTCTCTGTATGTCACATTCAACAGTCCTTAGCGATAGACTCCCGAGAAATGAGTTTATTGGAAGGCACGTACAGATGAAGCCCCTGCCACTAGCACTACTCAACAAGCAGGCACTCTCACTCAGGTGAGGTTGCAGCTTCTCAGGAACCTCACCCATTTATCAGCTACATATAAACTGGGACAGTTGCTCCTTTTCAATGTCTATATTGCTAAATAAAACCAGGCCACTGCTTGTTCTGTGGCACAGTCATGCCCACTCCCTTGAATACATGTAGTGCCCTATGGCTTTGTGGGCATATTAAGTGTGGTTTGAGTCAGAATTTTGATCAGTGACAGGGCTGTGCTGCAAGTCATCATAGTGATGCTTTCACAGCATGGAACTGAATGGCTGTGAAAATGCTTTAGTGGGGAAAAGCTGCTGGGACAGTATGCGAGGTCCATGTGCTCTGGGAACAGTCCCTGGTGCATGCCATTCCCAGCCCAAGCACTGCCTAGAAGACTTAATGACTGCCACAGGCCAAAACTGTACCAGGAACCACTCTGACTGGAAGTTCCAGCTCAGGCTTACCACAAACTGCCTGACTTAGCTTTTCAGGTTCTGCCTTCAACTCCCTGGGCACCCTGGTCAGTTTTCCCTTCTTTGTCCTACTTCCTCTGACTCCTTTTTTACTTACTGTCTTTTTAAAACGTTTTACTCTCAATGCCCTCCCCAGAAGTGATATACATACTCCACTTTCACCTACCTCTCCTTTCCAAGAGCTGGAATACTCAGCAATGAAAGAATTAATACTGGCACTTGGACACCATTAGGCTTTAAAATTATCATTGTTAAAAAGTTTAAGAGGTTGCATTTTGAGACTGTTGCAACACCGTAGACACTGTAATGGTACTGAAGCTGCACATATACACATGTAATGAGAAGAGACATCATTTTCTTTACCTTTAAACTTCATAGATTAAGTAAATACATGAGCAAGTTGAATATCTGATTCATTATAATAGTAAAGCTTCTACATCAGCTCCTGATTTTCTGTGGGTAGATTGTCCAAACTATGATTTAAGCATTGTGTTTGCCCTCTGCCTTTGGTTACACACAACACTATTGAGGGTGACACTGCTCACACCACTCAGCAGCAAATTTCTTTAGGCTATTCTCATTCTCTTCACAAACAGGTTCACATTTTTTATGTGTATCCTTATTTGTTTATATATTTTAAATTGTTTTTACTTCCTCTCCCTTACTCTGTCCCATCATTGNTACATATATATATATATAAACCAGAAGAGAAGCAGTAATAACAACAAGCCATTTCTTAATTTCAGTTCTGTTGCATGACAGTTCCAGTGGCTACCCTGCTTCTTTCATGAGGAAAAACATTGAATCATGGAATCACAGAACGTTTTGCGTTGGAAGCAACCCTTAAAGGCCGTCTAGTCCTACCTCCTAAGCAGGGACATCTTCAACTTGACCATGTCATTTACAATACCGTCCAACCTGACCTTGAATGTTTCCAGGGACAGGCACCTATCATNACTTGCTCTTCATTTTCTGAGGCAAGTCAGACTAGACACAAGATTCAGCACACATTAAAGAGAAGAGCTAAGGAGTAACAAGCCTTAATTTAAAATACAGAAATTAGAGGTAGGAACCTCATTTTGTAGGGGAGCTGATACAGTTCGTTGCAGTGTCATCTGAACATAAGCCACAACTTCTCTGAACATGAATCCTGTGTTACAGAGCAGCCTTTCCTTTTCACTTTTTNAAAAAAAAAAACAAAAACCCTTCCTTATACCTAATCTTATTCTAACCTCTTTTTAAAAAACCATTACCCTTTGTCATATCACAACAGACCCTGCTAAAGTCCCACGCACTGAACACNGAGATTGGCCCAAACCGGCACACCCATATAATTCTTTCTGATAAATTTGTGACAGAATCTAAAGATATTAGTAATCAATACATCTCTAGATATCCATGATCAAAACTCTCTTCTGAAAAACTATGAGATCAAAAACTTGCTAAACACCATAGGAGACCACTTCTTCAGAAATTATTGCAAAATTCAAGTTTAACTATTTAACCTAATTGTACNCCATCCATCAAATCCATATTTCTCCAATTAATAGAGAAGGATGTTCTTCACTCATTGAAAATATTCTCTTGTGAAAAGTTAGGAACAGAGGAGATTGTAAAATCAGGATGCAACTATGACAAGAAAAAACACAGGTGTAGTAAAAAGAAGTTAAAATGCTATAGGAGATGCAATACTTTGTTTTCCATTATTTTTCCAGAAGTAGCATAATATGATCTATTATAAAATATATTAACTATGGAATACATAGTATCAGTGTTCAAGATCCATACTCTGAAAGTGAAAAGCATTTGGATTCTCAGAGTAGCAAGGAAAATGAATACGACCACGAAGCCTCCCTGCGGTCACTCAAGCAAGCAAGTCTGTAGCTCTTCATCTTCTTTACTAGCTGAGGGTATAGGAAGGTAGTAATGATGAGTTGTCTAGCAGCCCCAAATGCCAGTTTTCAAGTGCAATATCCATCCAAATATGTAACAACTATCTCAGCATTTCTGTTACTTGTTATAAACTTTAGTCTAGCAACAGTGATATTATCCATGTTCTCCCAGTTAAATTTAATTCATAGGTTTATATCAAAGTTTTCTCTTCAGTCCTAAATTACAGTAAAATGAAATATGGTAGAGAAACACATGCTCCTTAAGCAGTTTCATTTCAGACTTTCAAAACCACATTGCACTTACACTTTTAGCTCTATTTAAAGATGTCATATAACCACGTGCTGAAAAATCCCAGCTCCAATTTCGTCTATATAAGGTTGTTGACAATTTGATCACAGGTTTATTTTTAAGACTAACATTACCATTTGACTTAAGTATCTTCACATTGAATTAATGTAGTTTTCTTATGACAATAATGCAATTATATGTATTCATGTGGTCTAATTTTATTAAAGATTTCAAGTACTTTCTAATTAATAATATACTCTTAGCAAAATGTGCGCAGCAGTGAATCCTAAAAACTGGGTTTATCAAATAATCCTAGAGACTGACCCATACTAGAAATTGTACTGAGCCCTCAGTCCCACTAAGAATGATTTTTACATTGTGTCTATTTAGTTCAAGAATAGCACCAGCACTGCATAATGACACAGGCACTATCATTGGCTCCGAATCAGCTAAAAAAGCCCAGTTTGGTTCACAGGCCCATTTCTAGGCTGCCTTCCTCCCTGTTGGTCCCTGGCTTAATAAACTCTTCCATGGCTGGGGCCCAGATTATTACCCTAGCCGTTCACCACTAGAATTTGCAATATCTCTTTGAAAAACTGAGGGTTTAAAGAGCTCTGATCTCTAAAAAGAAATCCAAAATGACAAGAAGCAAACAGTATTTCTTTTCTCATAACACTTTATTGCATTTAGCACAAACAGTTCACAATAGCTGTTCGCTCGACAATGTACTAAAAGGGTGAATGGATTTGAAATATATTATCTTGAAAATGATGGCGTAACTCTTCCAGACATCAAAGTCAATATTTGAAGCATGAATTGCATGAAATGTCTGCTCATTTTTGTCTTTAAAAATACCTCAGTATATAAAACACATTAATAAAATCAACCAAACAAAAACACCCCTCTAACCAAACTTCTTTGCAAGCTTTAAAGAGAGGTAGGGGGCTTGTTTTGTTTCATTTTCTCAGAACAGTTCTCCATAATATGTCCAAGAAGGCAAAAAAGCAATTCTTTGAAACTAAGGTCTCATTATATGTACATTATGAAAAAAACATTAAAATTGATTTTTGGATGTGCAGTGTCTAATTTATAGGCTTGACTAATCTGCATTTTTAGAAACTAACAGATTGTTTTACTGGTTAGTGCAAATGTTATTGATCCGCTTTCTTGCTGAATTAATAGCACTACGATAGGACAACTCGCTTTCTCAGCTTTCCCAATGTTTTCCTGAAAAGAGGCCCATTACATGGCAGAGGGCAAAGGACAGGCCTTGATAACACTGTTTAGACATTTCTTTGATGTCCACAGGCATCATCCTCGACAACTGACCACCAGAGACAAAAGAGTACTCTTAGGCTGCTGGAAATCCCAGCCATTCTTCTCACCACCTTTTGATATCCCAAGGCTTCTATACCCTGACCTCTGCACTCTGACATCCTTATTTGAAGGATGGTCAGAAATGTCAAAAAATTCTTTCCAAATTTAGCCAATGAACTAAGGATTTATTTTGCTTTTCGTAATTGCTTTGTGTCCTAATGTACCTGTGGGAATGCCAAGGAGACTTTACAAAGAGAGTAGAAGGAAAAATGTCAACAAGAAAAAAACCTTTGATTTTCTGGTTTTGAAACTACTGTCAAACATTTGCCTTCTAAAAGCCAACCACTCTGTCTAAAGTGCCTTGACAGTGCCATCATGATGCCTTGATTGTGCACATGTACCCACAGTATTTCTACCTAATCAGTGTCATACAGAATGCTACTTCTAACATGCAGATGTTGCTTGCTGACATAACTTCACTCAATAAACATACACATTTTAAATGGTGTGCATGCTGTATGCTAAGGACTGACAGATTTTTATACATTCATATTTTAAAAAGAAATGTGATTTTAATGTTTTTCAAACTGTTTTTCTCTCTAAACACCTGTGTCACTGGTAACTGGATCAGTTTTCTCCTGTTTTCCAGAATATTTAGAGAATAATTTTCCACAAAACTACCAAAGATTATCATGGGTGCTTTTAAACAGTTTCATTTCCCACCTTTCTGAGGGATTGAAATTGAACAAAATGGTCAAAGAGAAATAATATACATCCAGATAAAACACTGGAAGTCAGGCAAACACCTAGAGAAACACCCTTCTCCCCTTCATTAGTATGGGAGGTCCTGCTGAAAACCCACTCTAAATATATGTGTGAAATCACATATACAAGTAAAAACTCTTAACAAGACCAGCTTACTGACGATCCATACATATGCACAAATTTGGAGTTTAACCAAACTAGTGTCTATGCTCAGTCTCTTGTGCTTTGACAACAAATTTTGTAGCACACTGCTAAAATATTATCCTGCCATGAAGTTCTATTGCTCGAAATGAGGACAAAGTTTGCTCCAAAATTTGACGGATTTCACAGTATACAATCTTCTAAACTAACTTTAGTTTAATAAACTATGCTGAAGTGGTAAATTGTTTTGCAGTGATTTTTTTTTTAAACTGGCATCAATATCATTTTTTCCTACACTGACAACATTCCTCCTAACTTAAAAGTCAATGATGTACCAGTGTTAATGCAACAGATAAAGGGTAACAGACAAATGTCAACATTTTAAAAGTAAAACTATTCATCATTTATAATGCAAACACTGGGATTTATAATGCTTGTTTTAAAGCCAGTTCTAAATCACCTAATATTATCTACTCAGCTCAGCCAATGTTTATTTACTTTAATGTCTGTCAGAAAAGAGTGAAACTGAATTCACAAAAGGAATGGTGTGGGATTCAAATGGCCAAGAATCTTGACATCTTTAATGACTCTCTCCTCCTCTATATTGGTTTACTACCATAAAAAAATAAGGCATAAACCAGCAAGAAAAAAAAGTAGCAAAGAGGGAAAAAAGAGGTGTTTTTTTAAAAGTTTTAGAATTTATAAAGTTCTCAGACAAAATGCTGATGATAGCCATATAAGGGCTATTCGAATTGATCTTTCTGGTTTTGGTGAGTTTTGAATTAAACCAGACCCCAAGGATTTCTGTTCAGTGATAGATCCTGAGGATTTATGTTCAATGTCTAATCTTGGTATTTTTAAAATAAATTGCATGTGCGTAAACAGAACAGAGGGCCTGATTCTGAATCAGAGCCCTCAGAGCAGCTCCTGCAAGAATGTAAAACAGATAAAGTTAAAACAAGGGGGAAAAACCTAATGAACTCCAAGTCTGTAAATATTTTCATTTAACTGAATCCTGACCATGGATAACTCAAACTACCTGTGAACAGGCAACATAAATACAAACCTAAGGTCGTACCTATATAGCAAGAGGAAAATACTGAAAAAATCAGTGGCATAAATTAAATGCACACAAGGCCATCAACAAATCTTCCAGTTCTAGCAGTGCCCAGTGAAAGATTACAATCTATTTTATAGAGGCTCATTACTGCTTTCATGTTGGAAATTATTGCCCTCCCAGTTTTACATACATGGTTTTCCTTGTGAGCGATCTCTGACCCTCTTTGGTCAAAAATGTTAACACTGTTATAGTAATAGATCTTCACCAGCCCTATTAATTTCCAACAGAATGGATTAGGAGCCATGCACAAGAGCAGCTCAACTGGCACAGTCACCTCTCTGGCAGAAGTGCAGTAAGGAGTTATTAGGGGCAGGAACCATCTCAGCCAGCACAGTTGCAGTCAGAAGAGAATGTGTGAATAAAGCCTTAGTAAAACACACTAGCTTTTCATGTGCATGCATTTATACACAGCCCTGAGTGTTGGCAAATTCTGTGGCTGCAGTTACATTTAATTCTGATGTAGACAGAAGATGCGAGGAACAGATTATTCCTTTGCAGTCCTGCTGTTTGTCAGACTATTCTTTCTCACGCATTGTGACAGCATCTTTAGGAGTTTCCAGACTCTCATCACATAACCTAACAAATACAACTGTGAAAGCAATTTCTAAGTGGATATATCAAAAATTGCACCTTAAAAAGAAAATTTTATTTCATCCTGGACCCACAGAAGCACACAATGGAAAAAAAACCAAACTTCAGAAAGCTTTCCCTGTAGATTAAGATCTCATTTGCAAATTTAAAGGGATCATTCCTACTGAGTAAAATTTAGCTTTAATTCAAGACAGCCTTTTTTCTTTAGAAAGTGCCAAAGAAACAAAACACAGAGCCAAAGAAACAAAATGACATGCAAAAGCAATGCCACCTAGCAGTGAAAAGACAGTGAAGCAGTATAGCTAATTTGAAATGGGAATAGCACCATCCATAAAGCTTTGTTTTCTTGCTGCCATCCTACACACCATTACTTCACACCCAGACTGACCTGTCAGCATGACCTTACACCTCTACTGCTACAAGCATCTGGCCCAGGAAGAGATGCCAGGCCTTTATGTCCAGGACTGGAGAACTGCCTGCATTCACACTGCAGGACCGTGTTCACATCACCTGATGCTGGGCCAAAGTGTCTCTGGGCCTCAGCTGGGCCTCCATGGCCCTGACAGAGCTATTTGTGTGTGGTCTTTCTCCCAGTCAGTTCAATTTCATTATTATGCAGGCTGCATTGAAGCTTTTATCAGAGCAGCGGTTTTTGGCATGGAACTAAAAGCATGCGATACATGAACGAGGATGCTGCATCACATTACACACAGGGTAAGAGACCTACTTCAACAGTATTAGAAAATCGTGTGGGATTAGTAGAGTCATAAGTAATTGTGTCATCCACTTTGCCTAGTGGGAGCACTCTTTGAAATAAATTAGCTCCAGAACAATGCTTAAGTTTTCCTCAGAGGGAAATCATTGAATTTTTGTTAAAGAGAACCCAAGAGAGAACACTTCACACAGTGAACATTGCCAGTGGGCTGAAACCTGGGAATGAATTCAAGCCAAGTCACCTGCCCCACTTGCTGCACTCTTTTTCACACCAACTGATACTCCCAATTGGATCCTTCAGCTGCCTTTGCCTGTCCCTTGCGCATATGAAATGCTGGCTGCACAACAGAAAGAAAAAAAAAAAAAAGCATCAGAACCTATTGGGAAACTTCACTGGATAAAAGAAAAGAACACACACACACACAAGGAAAGACATACTAAAATCTATAAAAGACTATCCACAATCACTGCCTGAGATTTACAAATGTTAGTATTTTAACTGAAAAATGTAACCTGATCTTTTGAGATTGTAGGGATCCTTTAAGGCACAGTGATAACTAAATGCTAGAAATGCATAGGTATAATGAATCATTTGCCTTTTACAGGTATTTTAAAGTCATTATCTAGATCTTTATTAGGCACATTTATTTCGTAACATATGCAGTGAGAAATTCAGTGGAAGACTTGCATTACAGCTGGATAATATTACAATTTTCTCAGCTCTCTACTAATCTGTCGAACTCCAAATAAAGACATGTATCTACTCTGATATGTACAGCACCTGGAATCATTGGCTTCCCTGTATGGGAAGGCAGCCCATTAGACAGAATTAGCCTCCATAAAAAACAACTATATGCATATTGATGTTATGGCTTGATGACTCAGATGGATGGGAGCACAAAATTAATCAGATGAAGCAATCTTCCAGATCATACAATCTAATGATTGAATTAAGCTATAGAAATATATGGCAGGAGCATATCAGAAAAAAGGAATAATCAGTGGTGGAGCAAAGACAGGTCCACTAAGGACTAGCAGGTCCATCAACCAAAGAAACACATTAACGCAGGTATCTGAACTGGTATGAATAAGACCAGTTTTTGCATCAGGAAACACAGTATCTGCTTAATAATCCCAAGGAAAAGACTGTATTTCCCTTTTATTCTGTCACCAGTGCTAAGCACATCTTTCCAGGAAACAGCAACACTACCTGATTGTCTAGTTGTTCCTCCTATTATTCCTCTGAACAGGAGCCCTTTTCCCTTCTGTATTAAAGCTTCACATGTCACAGTTAAACTGGAAGATGTAGGATTGTCAGTGTACAGATTGCTTGTAGACCAGTATATGAAATTAATAGCTTGCCAAAAATCCCTACTTCCACCTTCCCAGCCCACTGAAAGAAAATAACATTATGATTAGGTTTGATGGAAGAGGAAGTAAATGGCAGAAGAATCAAAGATATGTAGAGCATGAAGCTGGAAATGCAGTTTGCAATATAGAAGTGGTTTAGTGCAAAGTAACGAAAGGTCTCCTTTATGAAGGCCTCAAAGACAAAAGCTTTCAGCCATGAATAGCTATGACAGAGCAGCTGAAGAAGCATGCACGCAGTTAGGCCAGGGTAATTTACATAATTTAAAACATATGTTGTCTGTCTAGGCTGTAAACTGTTGTTTATGTACAAATCGTGAAAGAAAGAGTGTATAGTTCAAGCTGGAGCCACATGAACATGTTGGTACCAATGTTAATCAGTGGGCTACAATAGGCAAATAGGAGATACTCTAAAAATAGAAGTTGTTATAATTCTGTTCATTTCATCCCTTCCTTAATTTCCTTGCTACCTTAGGCATGGAGAAAAAAGGCAGGTTGTCTTTTCTAAGTTAAAATACTGTGAAATTCACAGCTGGCACTTCAAAGATGCTCAAGATAGTTACATAACTTCTATTTCATCCGGAACAAAACTCACTGTCATTTTGAAGACAAACTTCTCAAGAAGATTCTTAAAAGATGACAGCTTTTTGTAAGATGACAAGATGAGGGCTCAAAGAGCTATAGAACATGGGGTGTCATCAGACTAGCAGCCAGTCACCCATAGGGTTCAACAGGGCTCAATTTTAGGGCCAGTGTTATTTCATATTTAATAATTTTTTTATTATTTAATATTTTTATAAATTATCTGGACAGAGGAGTAAGTTAGCTGAAAAACCTAGGAGGAGCTGTGGAGTCAATCGAGGGTCAAGAGGCCTTGTATAGAGAGACACCTGCAGAGATTAGAGAGCAGCACAATCACCAGCCAAAGGAAATTTACCAAGAGCAAGTGCTGGATTCTCCATCTCAGATGAGGCAATCCTGGCTATACATGCAAACTGGGCTGGAGAGCAGCCCCATGGAAAGAGATCTGAGGGTTTGGATTAATGGAAATGTGAATCCGTGCTCTGGCAGCCAAAAGGGCCAACCATGTCCTACAAGGCACAGCATCACCAGCCATAGCAAGCCTGTCGAGGGCAGCAATTGTCCCTCTGTGCACTGCATTAGTGCGGCCCCACCTCGAATGCTGTGTGCAATTCTGGGTGCCTCAACTTAGGAAGGACATCAAACTATTAGAGTCTGTCCAGAGGAGGGTGACAAGATGCTCTCAAAGGCAAGATCTGAGGAGTGGCTAAGGTCACTTGGTTTATTCAGCCTGGAGAAGAGCAGACCGAGGGGGACCTCATGGTAGTACACAGCCTCCTCAGGGTGGACATCAGAGGCAGACGTGCCAATCTCCTCTCTGGTGAGCAGTGAGAGGTCAAGAGGGAATGGAATGAAGCTGAACCAGGGGAAGACAGCATCATGTTGGACATTAAGAAAAAGTTCTTCATTGAGAGGATGGTTGGACACTGGCACAGGGTCACAGCACCAAGCCTAAGAGAGTTCAAGGAGTGTCTGGATGATGCTCTCAGTCATGGTTTTGTTTCAGTTTGTCCTGTGAGGAGCAGGGAGTTGGACCTGATGATCTGTATGGGTGCCTCCCAAATTGAGATATCCTATGATTCTATGCTTTTACTACATCTCTTCTTTCCTGTGATGTTAATAAACTTTCTACAAACAATTTTTCATTTTTATCTACTGCATAATTATATAAATATGCCATCAACATAATTACAGATTGCTTCTAGTACATGAAGTACGGCTGTGCTGTCTAACTAGAAAAAAAGTATTTTCTTCATACAACACTAGATCAGTATATTTTACAGCACATTTCCTACAGTATACAATGTCTAAATGGCAATTTTCTTTTACTGTTTCTTCAGAGATATACCACTGGCAATTTTACTTCTTCGACTTCTTTTATTCCTCACATAAACATTTAAGCATGAAAGGTAACATACGGCAACTGAAGGCAAACTGAAAACAAACCAATGATCTCTGGAATCCTTAGGTGTAACTATAAAGGTACAGCTACAAAAATCTATAAAAAGAGAATGAGTGATACATTTGAATTTCCTTAGTAAATGGAAGTATTTCCTGCCACAGTCTGTGGAAAAAGAAGTTTTGAAGTTTTAGTCTGATTTCCCAACTGACTGAATCATTAACCATAGTCTACATGGGAAAAAAGCGAAGAAATATTCAACTGTAGTTCAAGAAGCAATGCCCTCCCTGTGCACATGTGGAACACAGGAATGCAGGCATGTTTTTGTAAAAGTAGGGATGTTTACATGTAGATTTTGGTTGGTTTTAGTTCCACTAGCCTTTTATGGCCCTTATATAGTTTTTATTCACATGAAATAAATCCCTGGCTGTGCCTGATCTCAGCTGAGAGTAAGTAAATGCTTTATTTTGTATGAAGGTGAAAAAAAGGAGTGACAGATCACTTATCATTCACCATGCAGGCTTTGTATTCATTAGAAAAACCACAATCAATAAGAACCAAAGGCAATTTTCCCCTAAAGATAACTATGCCCAGCATAATAACTATCACTAGAGGGTCTGGGAGTCTCACAGGCTTTCATTTATTAATAAGAATCACCTTTGAAAGTTTACAACTTCCTAATCAAATTTCGCTTTACTTAACTCTGCTGTAAAATACCCTTCTTTTATTTTGTTATACAAAACTACACTGTTTTTCTCATGATTACTTTTACAGTGTGCAAGTTCCATAAGCTTCAAATGCAGAAAAATTGCAAATATCTGACTTTGCCACTTTTCACATTTTATACAGCTATCTCTTCTGGGTTTTGGGGACAGGTGTTATTTTATTAGAAGAGAAACTACAGAAGCCAGTAATTTCTTATACAGAGTACATTCTTTTGGTTTAACAAGGAAAAACAGAATTCAAACCATTGTTTTTAACTTGCTATTTCACATTAGAAAACTCTTTCCTTAACTTTGTGCATATTATGCATAGTTTTATTGAATAACACAAAATCTCATCTGAGAGATTCAGAGCTATTGTATCTAAAGACAGACTACCCTAACAAGGTATTTAAATACAGACACAAATAGACAATAGACTCGAGGCATAAGTGAGAAGAAAAATCGTATATTCCCAATACCAAGGAATACAGACACTTTTAACAGAAAATAAAAACATTGTGCCTAATTGATATTCACAAAGCAAAGATGATCACAGCCTAAGTGAAATTCCATTCCTAAATCATTCCTTTCTGGGCTTGTGCTTATTACATCTTCTGTCAGGAGCTAATCTCACGTGACAAGCCTGATCCAAAGCCATTTGAAGTCTATGGAATGTCTCTTCCTGGCTTCAGGGAGCTTTGCATCCAGCCCTTAAAAACTTCAAGAACAATTCAATTCATGGAAAGTTGTTTTAAGAGAACAATAGCTAACTATTGTCTCAGTAGAAAAGAACGTTAGCTTCAAATGAAATTTACCTGCAATGGTAGATTTGTGTTAGGCTTCTTTTGTTACTGTTTCTTTATGCATCTAACACAGCTAAAACTTTCCAAAGTGAGAACATGCCACTTCTTGAACAGAAGCCACAGAAAACCAAAACTGTAGTCAAAACCAAAAAAAAAAAAAAAGGAAAAATAAAAAGATAATTTTGTACATAGTACATTTAGGTTTTCTAAGGAAACAAAAGATCACTTTGATCACTTTTAGGCCTCAATTAATTCAATGTTTTCTTAAACAGCTGTACATTAAGGACAAAACAGGACAAGAGGTTTCAAAAATATATCCATTGTTCCTGAAGTCAGCAAATCAAAAGATAGATTAAAGAAAAAAAACCAAACAAACAAACCCAAACTAGTTGTATAAGCAAGGGGGTGGGCTGACAGGAAAGCAAGTTATTTTATTTTTTCTGTTATAATAAAAACCCTGATTGTCTACTAACTTAAGTAAATTTCAAAACTAGAGCTGACAACTACCACACCACAAGTGGTGATCAATGTCAGACTGTTATTTATATTCTGAAAATAATAATATAACTGAAATGAGCCCTGAAATAGCAATTAAGATCATTGTAAAAACTGGTGGAAGAGAAGTCCCATTGCTGTGATGTGGCTTTTCTCTCATTTATAAGAAAAATGAGAAAATGTAGAGCAGTATAGAACCTAATGTTGATCCACTTGTACCAGTAAATTTACACTGATGAAAAAGCAAATCAAATTCAGGTTTACCACCTCCAAGTTCCCAAAGCACCAGAGAGGTGGTTCCAGCTTCCTCCCTCACACATCAAATCAACTCACTACAGCTATTTTAGTTACCTAATGTTGAGATGAAAACCCAGAAACTTCCAGTTAAGCACAAATATTCCAGAATGTCCAGCTTCGGAGAATGAGCCTATGTTTCATAGCAAAAAAAAAAAAAAAAAAAA
>VZTH01007562.1:13700-42770 GCA_013397815.1 Aleadryas rufinucha | reverse complement strand
GTGGCACTGACCAAGTGAGTAGATACTGAAGGACACAGCAGAAGCCATGAACTGGCAACCCTTTGGATAATAAAAGGGCACAGAGATGGTGGCACTGCCGAGGTGGATGGGGAGACACACGTTGGGAGACACAGCAGGAGCAGAGGACTCGGGGAAGAGCAAGATTTACTTGGGCAGACTGTGAGAATATAAAAATGCAGAGGTTCCCTTATTGTGGATCTGTCTTTGGAGGTACCAGCTTAGGTTGCTTCTATGTTGCTGCACCGTGAATAAATTGCTTTATGGAGAGACACCTGAGAGTCTGCAGTGGGAAACCTGGGCTTGAACCAGTGAGGAAACGTGGCCTGTGTGAGTGTGGTGTGTAGGGAGCCAAGTGGGTTTCCCAATAGCTTACAAAGCTGTCCACCATGAAAGGGCTTCAGTCCCATCAGTGACAGCCTCTGTCACTGGCAGTGTGACTGCCATAGAGTCTCATGAATGGTCAGACAGGGAAGTGTTCTTAACAGTGGGATATTCAAGACCCTGAGTATAGCACAGTGGCGAACCTGGATTCCAGCTTATTCAGTCTTCAAGACTTCAGCTTATTCTGTGAAGAGGTAGTTGAGATATTTGGGAAGGCAACTTCAGAAGCTGGAGGTCAATGTGGAGAAACACATGACACTCTTGGCAAAAAGAACATACGCCAGACATGCTAAAGAACAAGGATGAAAACTGTCTGGACATGGAGACATGATGCTTGGAAAGCGAGAGTTGTAGTGTTGAAATTAGCAAGGAATGTCAAAGGTCACAATATTAAAAAAATTTCCCTGTCTGACCATGCAGGAGCCAATCTTGTCAGTCACTGTCGCACTACCTGAGCTGGGACTGAGGCCCCTTTGCAGCTACACCCCCGCATTCACACAGTCAGACAAGGTCCCCTCACCAGCTTGACCCCAGGTTTCCCACAGCAGACTCTCAGACATCTGGATCCTTAAAATAACTTAATTGTGGTACAACAGCTCAAGCAGGGATCCCAAACAAAGGAAACCTTGGGCTTGTATACCCGGTTAGATTTTTCTGGTCAGGTTTTGATAGCAGGTAGCGGGGCTACAGGGTGGCTTCTGTGAGAAGCTGCCAGAAGTTTCCCCCATGTCCTTCAGACCCAATTGCCAGGCAGCTCCAGGATGGATCTGTCACTGGGCAAGGCAGAGTTAATCGGAGATGGTATTAGTGCCTCTGTGATAAAGTATGTAAGAAGGGAAAAAAAGTTATTGCACAGTTGTAATTGCAGCCAGGGAAGAGTGGAATGAGAATATGTGAAAGGAACAACTCTGCAGACACCAAAGTGAGTGGAGAAAGAGGAGGAGGAGGAGGTGCTCCAGGTGCTGGAGCAGAGACTCCCTGCAGCCCATGGAGGACCATGGGGATGCAGAGATCCATCTGCAGCCTGTGGAGTAGAGTCAGGCTGGCACAGGTGGATGCCTGAAAGGAGGCTTTGAACTTGTGGGAAGCCCATGCTGGAGCAGGTTTTCTGGTAGGACTTGTGACCCTTGAGCCATGCTGGAGCAGGCTGTGCCTGAAGGACCACTCTGAGGAAAAGTCATGCACCTTGATGCAGTTGGTGGAGAACTGTTGCTGTGGGATGGACTCATATTGGAGAAGTTCATGGGGGGCTGTCTCCTGTGGGAGGGAACCGCACACTGAAGCAGAGGAAGGGCTCTCCTCCCTGAGCAGCAGCAGGAACAACATTTGATGAACTGACCATAACCCCCATTCCTGTCTCCATGTGCTGCTGGTGTGGAGGAGGTAGAGTTTGGGAAGGAGGGAGAGGTGGGGGGAAGGTGGTTTTTAAAGACATATTTTACTTCTCATTATCCTGCTCTGATTTTATTGGTAATAAATTCAATTAATATTCCCCAGCTGAGTCTGTTTTGCCCATGACGGTATTTGGTGAGTCATCTCTCCTGGTCCTTAGCTCAACTCATGCACTTCTTGTTACATCTCTCCCCTGACCACTTGTTCAGGGCAGTGATAGAGCAGCTTTGGTGGGTGCCTGGCAGGGTCAACCAGTACATACCCTCACAGTGTTAAGCATGCCAAAGTCTAGGGATCCTCAGCTCCTGCTGTGTCTCCGAGTGTCCTGTCACCTGGCTGGCACCACAGTTCATGGCACCTTGCCTGGGGCTCTCACCCTCCAGAGCTCAGCATACAGCTTGCACTGCAGCTGCACCCTGAGCTACCTGTTCTAAATGTATTCCTCAAGAGTTACATTAGCAGTAAAGGGGGGTGGGGGGGAGGATGGGATGGGAAACCTGCTGCAAAATGGGGCAGGCGATTTGGAAGGAGTAAAGACAGGTGAGGCTGCCATACTCAGCTGCTTTCAATGGCTCTTCAGAATCGATTTCCCTTAGGCTTTGTGTCTTAGGGAATGACCAGCAACAGAAAAGTGGCAAGTTAGGAATCTTCTTGAGAAAGCTCAACCCAAACAAATCTGTAAGATCCTCTTGGGGTACATCCTGAGAGAGCTGGCTGATGTCATTGTGAGATTGCTTACATGACTTTTGAGAGGTCATAGAAGTCAGCTACAGCTTAAGTCAGTCTCACTTCAGTCCTTTTGAAAGCCATGAAGCAAATTCACCTTGGAAACTATTTCTAGGCACATAAAGGAGAGTGTGGTTGGATAACCAGCATAACTATACCTGCAACCTGATTACCCTTGGTGGTGAAATAACCAAATTTGTAGATCAAAGCCATGGATGTCAACTACATTAGCTTTAACAGGACTAACTGAAAGTCTTACCTTCCTCTTGAAATTGGGATATTACAGATGGTAAACTACCACATGAGTAAGAAGTCTTTGGCTGAACCATCAGGAACAAAGAGGAGTGGTTAGTAATTCATACTTTACTCAGAAACAGATGACAAATTAATTTCCTCAGGGGTCTGTCCTAGGGCCTGTCCTGTTGATAGGTGGAGGATGTGAGGTGCCCCCTCATGATGTTTATGGGCTGGAGGAAGGGATCATCTAACACCTCATAAACTTCAACCCAGGAAGTTGAAAATCAAGTGTCAAGGCCTGCCTGGGCCTTTACCCTGCAGTGGTACAGGTTGGGGGACCACCCTGTTGAAAAGACCTGGGTGTCCTGATGGACAATGGGCTAACTGTGCACCTGCACTGTACCCTGACATTGAGGCATATGTGGCTGTCTTAGAAGGGGAATAAACGGTAAATTGAGGGAAGTGATTCTTCCTTACTTGGCATGTATTAGGTTGCCCATGGAATGCTGTTCCAGATTTAGGCCCACTAGTACAGGAAGGCTGTTAATATCCTGAGGGAACTTGTTAAGCCACAGCAGCCCTTCAGTAGCATCATAGAATATCCTGAGTTTGAAAGGACCCATAAGGATCATCAACTTCAGCTCCTGTCCCAGCACAGGACAACCCCAAAAGTCACACCATGTTCCTGAGAGCGTGTCCAAGAGCTTCTTGAACTCTGTCAGGCTTGGTGCTGTGACCACTTGCTTGCAGAGCCCCTTCGTATGCCCAACCACCCTGTGGGGGAAGAACCTTTTCCAAGTATCCAACCTAAACTTCCCCTGACACAGCTTCATGCTGTACCTGCAAGGAAGTTAAGAACTTTAAAAGCTGGCCAGATACTTCACAGTCATACACGATGGGAGACTGAAAGGAAATGGCCATGAATTGAAACAAAAGAAGCAAGAGAGGTTGCAGCTTGCCTCAGCATTAGTGAGTTCAGTGGTGTTTCCTAATTTCATAAACAGAGTGAGTTGTGCTGAGATTAAGGGCTGAAAATTCTGGCAGGAATTAAAGAGCGTATATTCCTTCTATCTAGTGACACTTTTTCACAGTGATAGCTGTTGAATTATCAGAACTGTGATTGCTGTAACATCTAAAGTAGATCTGAGGATTTCTTCTGAAAGAAGCTCCCCCTGTAGATAGCATTTTATGACAGTTGCGTTTTTTCCTTTTTTTATTTCCTCAGGCACCAATGATCAACCTAAATGTGAACAATGATGCACAGCATGTGAAAAGTAAGTTGCTACGTTTCATGTGTGAAAATTAATCTTGCAGTGTTTTATGCCTTTCTACAATGTCAGTACATGCTGTAGACAAATGAAAAATTGTAATGTATTTAATATCAGCAGAGCAGGAGAAAGCTGAACACTGAATGAAATAACAGATGTGAAGCAAAATATGGTTTATAGTTTCTCCTCTTCAGTTCTGCTGCAAGTATACTTTCCCACTGCTATAAAGAAAATAATGCACAGGAGAAGTGAGTTAGAGAAAACTGGAACAACATACAGGCAAATGTTGGTTTTCAGCTGATGTTAATAAATGTGAAAATAAACTTGAGTGAATTTCTGGGTGTTGGCGGGTTTTTTGTTTATTTTCTCACCAGTTGAATTGTTTCGCACATTTTACAGTGACACAGTCCAAAACTGAGTTGTTGGACCTGTCACTTCGTGTTAAAGAGTGCATGAACTTGCAGCCATGGAATGAGTGTGATACATTATGAGTAAAAGTACGTGTCTCATTCATCTTGGGAAAAATACTGATGTTTGAAGTAGAGTGTTTTCTAGGGAACTTTGTTTACACACACACACTCACCTTTTCTTGAAGCATTAGACTGGAATTAGACTAGAGCATTAGACTTGCTCAGGGACACAGGCTGATCAGATGAAATACCTGGTTTGCTCTATGGGAGAAAAGTAACGGCAGAATTTGACAGTCTTTCATTGACTGGCATCAGATGAGTGTGCGCATACCATGACTTTTTTGTGCCTCAGAAATAGGTGCATTTTTGTGCTTTTTGCATACATAAGTAACAATCTCAAGTTATTCATTAGTGGCTTCTACTGTTTCTGAAAATACGTTGGTAATGGGTACACACGGCACAGGGATCTCTTTTAAACGAGGGTGTCAGGGTATCTGTAGATCTTTGTTGCATTAGTAAATCAGACAATAGAATGACCAGTTCTTTTGCCCTGAGACCAAATAGTGCAAGCAGCGTTCATCTACGTACTAAGTTCTTCAATTCCAGAACAGATTGGTCATGTCCAGGCTGAAACAGTGCTGAAGCCAAGCTGACTCCTGAACTATATCTGATTGTTACATGGGAGGTCTACTGGTTAAACTGGACCAAAAGGGTGTGAAAAAATATTTTAACAGTGTCATGGAGCAGAGATAGAGCTGCATTTCTCTGGCAGCACCTCAACACTATCTATAGTTAACCAAAGGTTTCATTGGTATTTGTTCAGTGATCCGATCTCACGTCCTGTAGAACATACAGTTACTCAACTGCTAATATCCATACTAGCAGTGTGGAGTCATGCATGTTGAAAGCATAAAAATGCTTGCTTGCTGTTTAGATAAAATCATTGCAAACAAATGAAGGTATGTGTTGTTAATAGGCTTTATATGATGCCATTGCAATGTCAGCATTAAAAACTGCAGTGCTTCCAGACTTTTATCTTCATTGTTACTGCATCGCTATCACTTTTTTTAAGGAATACTTCATGCTTATGTAGTAGCTTACCCTAAATATTCTACCAAAACTTTACAGAAACTGTGGAGGCCAAAAGGCCTCGATTTGATGCATCCTTGGTGCTTTTGACACGAAGATTTATGGCTCTTCTCAAAAAAGCTCCAGATGGTGTCCTTGATTTAAATGAAGTAGCAACAACACTTGGAGTACGAAAACGAAGAGTGTACGACATCACCAACGTGTTGGATGGAATCCACTTGATTAAGAAAAGATCTAAGAATCTTATCCAGTGGATGTGAGTTGGCTTTGAAACTTCTACTTTCTGAAATAGTAAATCCCAACAGTATTGAGTAATGTTTATAACTTTGAGAGTGTTTTTAAGCATATTGAATTGCTTCTCATAATTTTAAGTTCTTCTGGATGCTTAGGCTATGTGAATTACCTAATACCTAATATGTTAACAAGTATCAAGTGCAGAAGTACATGGAAGCATATTTCAGCAGAGTAAAGGATGCCAGAGTTCCTTACTCTTTTCTGTTAGTAGCCTTGATGTTTAATAAACAGGCTTTTATTTATACAAACATACTAGACAACTATCATATTCTTCTAGAGGTAATAATCTCGACCAAGTTCTTGGAAAAGCATCAGAGAAGCAAAACCTTAAAGATGAACTTTCTGACTTAGCAGCCATGGAAGAAGCTCTGGATGAATTAATCAAGAATTGTGCTCATCAGATATTTGAACTAACAGATGACAAAGAAAATGCAAAATATCCTTTTAACTCTTGAATTACCTTAAAACATGGTTTTGGTTGCACATACATATCTAGTAAGAAGCGTAAGCTGATACCACAGGTATGCAGTACTGCTTGATAATGAGTTTTATAATAGCAAATAATTTTGTATTTGGGAATGCCCCTCGTGTGCCTTGCTTTGCAATATCCTGGACAGTCTAGCCTGTCCTCAGGGGAGTGCTGTTTATGTGACCTTTCCACTGCAGAAGAATGAAGTGTGGCAATAGTCTTAGTACCCTGACCATCACCTTGTTCCCTCCGTCTGAGTTGTCTGAGGGGCAGGTCTTAACCTACCAGTGAGATCCAAGCTGCTTAGTGAGATGACAAAGAGGACTCAAAGTGGAGTCCCAGTGGCCTGTTGCCAAGGAGATATAATGGTGTGTTGGTTATATCCTAATACTGTTCTCTCTTGAAAGAGGTTCCAGTGCAGTTTAGATTTTCAGATGGGTTTTGACAGTAGAAAAGAGATTTTAATATATGGCATAAAGATTGAATTTTGGCTTTGGGTTACAGTAAAATATTATTTAGCTCCCTTGTTCAGCAGGATGTCAAGGTGTGTGCTCAAATGAAGTATGCCCATTTTCTTTATACCTTACTGGTTAAGAAAATAGTTTTATAGTGTCCCAGGAAATTATTTTCATGCTATTACAAAATAGAATGTAGTTTTTGAAGGACAGTATTCCCTCTGCTTTGTGGACTTATGACAGCATCTGTGAAAACTGTTTGGGTTTTTTTTAACATTGAATATATTTTTTAAAGCTTTTTTTCCTTCCTAGAAATACAGAAAAGTATTTTTCCACTTGTTAGCTGATACTAACCTCAGCTGATACTAACCTCAGCTGAATTGTTGATCAATTTTCTTAACTTGGTATTCTGCCTCAACGTATCTTGACATTGCACTCTTTGCTTCTGCCAATTAGCAAATTACTTTACAGAATCCTTGACCAATGTATACACTAGCTTATGTGACGTACCAAGATATCCGAAGCATTCAGGCATTTCAGGAACAGATTGTGATCGCAATCAAAGCTCCAGAGGAAACCAAATTGGAAATACCCGTTCCTAAAGAAGTAAGTTTTACACATTTCTCCTAAGAGAACAAAAGTTCTCAAATTTGATTTTTTGCAGCAGCAGTCAGTAATTGACTTCCAGTTTCTTTGTCATGCATATATCAGTAGTTCATTGTTCTTGTGTTCCACTAAACAATGCTGTAGGGATAATAGTCTTAGAAACTTATTTATAGTATTTTTCTTTTTACCTAAATTATTAAGCTATAAATGTATCTGAGCTTTGGTTACCTGGTTTTGCTAGAGAGAATGGAACAGCTGTAATAAAGTATGCAATATACAGTATGGTTGGAAAAAGAAAACATTTCGTCACTCTGGTAGATCATATCTGGAGGGATTTTTCATGGAGTGGGAGCTGTGCCCTGTCCTCACCCCACAGTGCAATACACAGGCTCCATTCTGGTGTCACAGAGGAGCCCTTGCCCCCTGCACCCAGGAGTGCTGCACCTGCGTAGTGGGGCCTGTGTACTGGGAACCCACTGTTGGTAGTGCTCTGAGAGGGCAAATCCTGGAAGTCAGCTTAAGATAACAAACGGAACTTTAATTCCACTTTCTTTTTTGCGTGAGCATTTTTGATAATCTTAATTACGCAGTCATTGAAGTTGTCTTGCTGTGTGCACAGAAAGGTGGGGATATCTTAGGAAAAGGAGATGAATGAGTAGAACCAAAAGAGTTAGATCCACTGCATAGATCTCCAGTAGTTCCCCTGGTCAAAGGAGCTGTCTCTTATCTGGAGGAGATGAAAAAGATAAAATTTCAAAGGCCTCCTAAAGCAATAAAAAGGCAGGATTGAAAAAGCTGTATATTAGAACAGAATATTTTCTCCATTGTGCATAAAGATGTATTTGCTTTGTCTTGCAATGTGATGTCTGCTGAAGAAAAGCAGTAGAAGCGATAGGGTTTAGTTGCTTTACCCATGTCGTTAAAGCTGTGTGCTCCAGTTTGTTGTCTGATCCTTGGCGCTGCTTTGTTAAGTTTTTTAATTTTGTTACTCTTCGTAAACATATAGTAAGTCTTGGTCGTGTATCTGAAGGTCAGTAGAAAGATTAAACAAATATTTAAATGCACATTCATCAAAAATGGAAACTCGTTAGCTTAATTCTGCACAATAATTGTCCTACAAATGTATGTAATATTCATAATTTATGTGGAAGTAGTAACACAATTTTAAATAGTTGTCATTCCTGTATTTGTTCTGTTCTTAATCTATTGTCTTTAAAATATGTGCAAAAGTAGATAAGGGATGTGTAAGATTTGTTCTTTAGGTTATATGCAAGTTGCTGTTTTATAGGATCTCATAGAAGTACATGTGAAGAGCACAAAAGGACCCATTGATGTGTATCTATGTGAGGTGGAAAATGAGAAGCCAGGTGCCAAAACTTGTGAAGATATGGATATTTTCACTAGTGAAACTGAGCCATCAGTTCATCCTGATGAAGGTAACGTCCTCCTTTTATAATTTATTCGTGTGTAGTATTTTTTTTAAGATGGTCATACCATTCTGATAAAGTTGTAAGCTGAACTGTTGAACAAGTATAATTTTCTGAGCATAGTTTGTGGGCCAAGATGCGTGGGAGTATAGGAAACGCCTGGAAGAGAAGTCTCTGCTGTTGTGTTACCTCACAGCAGCAGGAGGTCAGAGAGTCAGGCACACGCACATACAGCAAGGCACTCTTGTTCCCTGACCTTTTCCTTCCTTCGCTCTTTGCTGGTTTCCTGTCGGAGCTGTGCTCCGTGGATGGAGCACTGTGTCAGTTCTCAGCTGCTGCACTACAGAGCCCAGCTCAGCTGAGATTGTTGCCATGAGAGTTACAATGCTGTTTTGAACGAGACTGTGCTGCTGCTCATTCCTGCCCTAAGGGAGGGCAGACAGAAGAGGGGATGTAGTATTTTAATCTCCTAAGAGAAGATTGAATGGAATATAGACTCTGAAGAACTCTAGTGCTACAGGATGTTGTGGCTTAAAAATAAATGTGGCAGGAATTGCAGTAGCTCAGAACACTGAGGTGAAATTATTTTTAGCGGTGCTGCTTTATAGTTGAAGGAAAGAGTTTTTCATCCTAGGCATTTTTTTACTTTATTTTGCTCCTGAAATAACTCAGAATTGTATTTTCTACAATGACAGTAATAATATTTCTTTTTTACTTTCCTTTCAAAGTGAGCTCTCTGATGGAAGAGAAAAAACCATTTGAGATGCCAGATTAATTACAACACAAAAATCTAATACAGATTGTAAATATCTGCGTTACAGGGCTTTTCCAAAGCTGCTTGGATCTGCAGACTTCGTAACCTGAAATGTTCCGAAGTGGTTTAAAAAAAACAGCAGTGGATTGGTTGAGTGCTTTCAAAGGATTGCTTATCTTCCCAAGTCAAAAGACAAGAGTTTCTGGAGCTGCTTTTAGGATCTTTGTTTTCTTAATTGCATGTGACTTACAGAACTTTGGGAAAACGGTATTTTTACCTTATAATTTTAATTGACAGAAAACATAGGTAACAAATTACTTCCAAGAAGGAAGGTTGGAAAACTATTTCCAGAACAGTCCACAATCTGTGTGAGAATGTATAAAATGAAGAAATGCACTTTTCAGTTCTTAGGCTGCACTACTAAGCAGGATTGTCAAATACGAGTGTAACAAAGAACTGGTGTATTGGAAGCCGTTGCTATAAAGAACAAGATGTAAATATCGTGAGAGTTATGCCTTACACTGTGTAGGTGCTGTTTGCATCCAGCTCTACATGAACTGTGGTATCAACACTGAAGTGAAATAATTGGGCTTTGTGTACATACTTGTATCATTTCTAGGTAGTTACTGATGTAGATTTATTGAGATGGTTTGCATTTCTGCCTTTGTACAGCAAAGAAATAAAATAAGCTTACAAAAAAATGAAATAGTCTAATGAAACATGTTGGGTTGCCTTTGCTGCAATTCACTGGGTAACTACAAACATTTTAAGCTGTGTGAAAATTTAAAATCTGTTTTACGTGGTGCTGTCAGATAACACTTAGATCTGGATCTTGTGATGCCACAGTACTGTAGCAGTTTTCAGAAGAATGATCAGTAACTACTTAAATTGGTCCCTTTCAGTTTCTAGAGTTTGCATACAGCAGAGCTTTAGCCGAGTATTGTGATGTCTTTGTGGCTCAGCTTGCAAAAATATGTAAAATACTTAAAGAATGTGTCTGTATTCATCCGTGTTTCGTATCCGTAAAACAAAGCTGTGGAATTTGGATACTGGATTTTCTAAGGGAGTGAACTGTCACTGTACAAATGCCATGCTTGGGCTCACTTGATCCCAGTATCAGAAATGTGCACCAGATTTTTCTGTAGGGATGGGGTGGATGGGAGGTGGGTTGGCAGGTTTGGCTTCAAATGGGAAGTCCAGGTCCTTATTTTCCTGATCACACAGTATTGACAACTGCACATCTACTCATAAGTGAGAACAACAAAGCTAATAACCCCCTGAATGTTTTAGCCAGCAACTCTACAGCTATTTCAGACAGATGTAGTGAAATTAAATGCTCTATGTTCTACAGTACAAATAAGGTGGGGCAGGTGACACTGATGAGCTTAAATATACCTAAATACAGATTGAGAGTTAATTCAGTTTCCCACAAGGTTCACTAATTCTGCAAAATGCATTGTAGTATACTGTGCAAATCAGGGGAAAACACCAAGTGCAAGCTTGTGTTAGAAAGTAATTTTGACTTTTTATGAATGTCCTGACTACTTCCAGCTCCATAATACAGGACTGCAGTATAGGATACTATTTTTCTGTCGCTATGAAATTCAAACTACAGGCTGAGCTGTTACAATAATAAATAAAAGCAAAGTGACAGCACAGTTAATACATAGAACACGGTAAAAATGAGGAAGGTGCTCCTCCAGTGAAGCTGGGAGTGAGGGTTAAAACTAAGCTTTTTTTTGCCCAGGAAGATTGTCCTTTTCCTTCATTGACTGATTTATTTTCAGATGCCAATCTCTCTATTTGATGTTTCTGTTTTGGTGGGTGGGGAGGTCTGTGCCGAAGAGAAGCATTGATTCTCCGTGCACTAGTTCAACAATTCAGGACAATGTTTGCCATAAAATGTGTAAAAATTTCCAACACTTAACAACTAAATCTGAATGCTGTATGTTGGGGTGGGCTTTTGTTATGTGATTATAGAATCCTCGAATGGTTCGGGTTAGAAGGGACCTTAAAGATCACGTAGTGCCAACCCCCCTGCTTTGGGCAAGGACGCCTTCCCCTACATCACAGAATCGTTTAAGTTGGAAAGACCTCTGAGACCATCAACTCCAACCTTTGACAAAACACCACAACATCAACTAGATCATAGCACTGAGCATCAGATCCAGTTGTTCCTTGAACTCCTCCAGGGATGGTGACTCCACTACCTCCCTGGGAAGCCTGTTCCCGTGCTTCTCAATTCTTTCAGTGAAGAAATTCTTCCTGATGTCCAACCTGAACCTCACCTGGTGCAGCTTGGGGCCATTTCCCCTCATCCTGGTTGCTCAAAGCCCCATCCAACCTGGCCTTGAACACTTCCAGAGATGATAATGCACCCACAGCTTCTTTTGGCAACCTGTTCCAGTGCCCCACCACCCTCATAGTAAAGAATTTCTTCCTAATATTTACTCTAAACCTATCCTCTTATTCTTACCCATTACTTACCTTATCTGTAAAGTAAGGAAGTATATTTTTACAAAATAACCATCTTAAAAATGTTAAGGAAGTCTGTCTTCAACAGCAGAACAGTTCATTTAAATGAAACATTAGGATTTTTCTGATTTGTACAGGTTTTCTAGCAGTATAATTAACTTTTTAACCACACAATTGTCACAGTGAAATGGGAGAAGCTGTAATATGACAATTATTAAACGCATCTGTTGTTTTAGTAGTGCACCTTCAGTGGAATGAATGGATTCTTGAAGATTAAACCACTGTTGTTACTACTTGGTTACGTACAGTGTTACCCATTGGTGATGCTGGAAAACAATGTACTGTATAAGCTCAGTGCACTAACTATCTGAAAAGATTCAACTTGGACTTGAAAAATTCCTGAGTGATGATGAACTTACATACAAGTTACAAGCTCACTTGTAAATGTGACCGGACATTACTCTGAATTTGTATAATAATGCTTGATTTTTTTCTGAGAGATTATTATTTTTGTTGAGTCCATATCTGTCCATTTTCAGTATATTTGTATGTGTAAGAAGCTCTCTTGGCTATTTGAGGACTCTAATAAATTAAAAGGCTCTAAGATTCTTTCTGTCTTCCCTTCAATAAGAATGGCTAAGCATCTAAATGCATTAATCAGCAATAGCAACAGCCAGGATCCATAATTATGAAATGCCTGGTTTTGCTGACTCTGTAATTGGAACAAGTGCTGCAGGTTGCCAGTTCAGCCCTTTTTTGGTGTGGGAAATCACTTGTCAGAGTTTTCACATGTGAATTGCAGTTTTAAATATTGTGATTTTTAAAGAAGAGAGATTCTTGCAAATTATTGTCTGTTGGAAAGCACTTAAAGGCCAGCAGATTTCTTCATTTTGAATAATTCTTTTGTTGTGTGTGAAGAGCCTCATTTATAAGCATAATTAAACACTGATTGCAGAAGTCACTTTAGTTCATCCTTGGCAGTGGCAAAGTTCACCTGCTGGCCAGACCATGGGCTGCTCCCAAGTGCTGGGGCTGGCTGCAAGCTCTAAACCCTTATGTTCCGTGATCCTGGTGCATGGGCTGGCCCTGGCACCTTGTGGGACCTCAGTAACTGCTGAAGGGTTTATCTGGAACACACATCTGCTATTTTTGGGTCCACTTCTGATCTGCCAGGGGTGACTTGTGAGAAGTGTGTTGAGGCTAAAATCACATAAACTACACTTGGTTATATAGGTTATATAAATACACGAGGCTTCTCACATAGATGTTTACTGAAGGATTGGGATACTCATTTGTCAAAAAGCATGATCTATTGTCTGAAGGAAATCTTAATAATGTTTGCAGAGAAAGAGCAGCCTGGTTCTGTCCATGTAAGGCATCTGTGGTTCCTTCCTTCCCTGCCACCCCTCTGCAGGCAGACAGTGGGCAATCTGAGGGCCTGGAGCACCATGTGGACGTGGGCTGATGGAAGTTTCTCACCATGCGATCCATGCACGAGGTGGCGTTTGCAATTGCCTCTGGATGAGGTTATAGAAGACAATCCTAGAAGCTGTAACATCAAATTCAAAGATCAAAGCTCAGCACATCACAACTCTTACTCTTCTATTGACTTGGATTAGGCCACACTGTGGTGGTGCATTCCTCCCACCCCAGCCACACTGTAGTCTCAGAAATGCTCATTAGGCCTCAGCCTTGACAAACAGCAGGTGGCTGAGCTCCTCTTGAGCTTATGAGAAACGCTCTCCCAGGAACTTGAGCTAACAAGCTTCTGTGTTTTAATGAACAGCCTTGGAAACTTATTTTTGTTGCCTGAATAACAACCTAAGTGGAATAATTTTGTTACAAACGTTCAAAGAAAGTTACTGACCCGAATTGCTGCCAGGATGGAAAATTATTATGACTAAAGCCAACTCTCTTGAGACCCTATGAACAGCAGTTCAAAGTGAGACCCTTGGAGCTCTCCCAGACCACAGTGCACTGTGACCAACATCTCCCTCTCGGGGCCAATGAACTCTCAAGTTTGCTGTACTCGGAGGATCGTCAAACAATGACGGATCCTGGACTGATACACTGATTCCTCAAGGCCCACCCATTGAGAAGATGCAAAGGCATCTGACATGAATACTTCTCTGAACTTGAGGGGAATTTTTCACAGGCATATACCTACTACAGACTTCAGGTTTGTGTGCATTCTGTGAGAGACTGAACTTTTAAGGAACAATGACTCAATGTATTCCCCATTTCTGGAGACACCAGGGTGCTTTGTTGAAGCCTGGTTTGGAGGCAGAGGAGGTGAGGTTTTGGATGTGCAGTGGTTAACCTCTGCTCTGATAAGACTGAGGGTGAATGTGCTATGAGTGAGACAGGAGACAGGTCCTGTGGAGATGGGATGGTGCCTTCTGTCATGCTAAGGTGCTCTCCCTTGCACAAACCACAGGGTTGTAGGGCTTGCTCGGTGGGGCTCCCTCCTCCTTCCCCCAGGAAAGTACCAGGACATGCACGTGTGGCCTGAGGGTGTTTGTCTCTGCTGATGGGCCACAATTGACTCAACTGCTGGTGTAATGGGCAGCAGTGTTGTCTTAGACGATACCAAGGACATGATCCCGTGATCCACATTACACCATCCAGTGTGAAGCTCCCCGCCCTGTGGGAAGTACCTGGGCATTCCCACTTGAACCTGAGTGAATATAAACCCAACAGATGTTGTGTTCTGCAGATTATCCTGGGGGTTGTTCCCCACCACTTCTTCAGGACTTCCCTCACCACCTGAAGGATCCAACCTGCGATCACCACTTCAACCAAGACTGTGGAACAACCAAGTCTCGTCATGGGGCCTATGGGTGGTGAGAGCTTCACACTCTTGTCCTCTCTCTCTCCTTACTTTTCCCCTGCACATGTCCTTGGGTGAGGTGGTTGTGCTTTCATATTGCAACACTTTCATGTTGTTATATTACTGCAGAAAGTAACAACCAAAATGGCTACACGCCTGTTTTCCTCTGCAACCAAATTGCTCTATAATAAACCCTACATGTGTATATTTACAAACGCTGATAATTCAGTGTCATTTCACTCTAATCCATTCCAAGGGATCTGTTAGCAAGAACCTGGGTTACCCTCACCTTCTGCAGCAGGTCATAACACATGTGGGTGTGAATATGACATAACAAATGTACTAGGAATGTTCTCCTAGATTCTTAAGTACTTTCAATTTGTAGTAAGTCAGGCCTGTAAGTAAGTTGTGATATATTAAATTCTATATGAATCTATTGCTAAATTGTTTAGCTTCAGTTATCTATTAAGTACTGTTAAGTTTAAATGTTGTTAAGATTAAGTGCTGTTAGGCCTTTAGTGATAAACTCTTGCTGAAGTCTTTGCTCAGTTTAGCTCAAGGATCCACTATGAACCTTATGGCTGAAGTCTTCGCTCAGTTTAGCTCAAGGATCCACTATGAACCTTATGGCCCAACAGGAGGGTCTTCTGTATTCCTTTTTATCCTTATCTTTTCCTATCCTTTTCTCCTCCCCCTTCTCCCCCCAGACAACATGTAGATACTTCTGGATTTATTTTTGTTTGGATTGATTGATTTTGGATTTTTGTTTGCTTTTCCTCCATCTGTTTTAACCATCTAGTAAGTGATAGAGTGAACCTTGCCAGCAAACTTTGTTGTGCTGTCTTTTATATTAAACCTGGTTTTGCTGAATCACTTTGCCAATGATTCTTTAAGCGACCTTAAAACACTCACTTGTGACATATTTCAGAGCATCCTTCTAAAAGAAAACCTGACACTTCAAGAGAAGACTTCATGAATATAAAACTTGCAAGAAGCTATTCAGTTAAACAGTTAGCTATTTAGCTATTCAGCTAAACAGTTTTGGTTTCAGTCTCTTGTAGATCCTGATGCAAATCCTGCACAGAACTGCCTTTAGACAATGCAATATTCTTTTTCAGACAGATAAGCAATTTTGATGTTGCAGCTGTCATTTTCTAAACAATTCTCCCCCCCCGCCCCCCCATTTATAACCATGAAAATGTCCCAAGCAGGTTACAACCATAGTTATTGCTTCTCTAGCATGCAGCCTAGGCACATATGAAAAATGAAACAAGAACTGATAAAATTCTTGCAAATTAGGAAGATGTCAGATCAGATATAAAGTTTCATAAAGCTCAGAAAGGGAAAGGCTGTTCTTATATATATTTTAATTACAAGACAACACTAATTTTTAAGAGGCTTGCTGGCTCCTAAATCTAGGATAACATTTGTGTGCACAAACTGTGACCTCGACATTAAAAGAGTTCAATTCCAAATCTGAAAATAAAAGTTACCTGTCAGAAGAAAAGTTCAAAGTGCAGTAAAAACATTTCAGAATTTATTTGGATAATAAAGTTTTAAAGAGGATTCTACTAAAAATTGCAGGTGATAAAATTTTAGTGTGGCATTTGGAATGAGGGAAGGCATTAATGCCACTTTGAAAAGGACACATGGTCAGTATGTCTCATGTTGATATTGCTAAGATCCATTCTTGCAAACTATGATGAGACTGTCTTCTGCCATTCTCATCTGCTAAGCTGTACTCTGCCTCTGCTCTTGTTCTGGAGTGTCCAGAAAATAAATTGTATGTAGAATGAATGAGTGAATGAACCAACAAATTAATGAAGTCACTCCCATTTTCCCAGGATGAGAATCATGAACCTTCAGACCATTTCCTCCTGACCATACTGCAGCTGCTTGAGTGCTGTGAGTGACACCAGACACTCTGCTGCTAGCTGGGCACTCAAGAATCAAACCAAGCTTCCCAGAAGTTAGTTGGGATCTTTTCACAATCCCAAAACACCTACAAAAACAGGACAATATCCACACACTGCCTCCATCCCATACACTAAAACAAGTTGCACAGAATTCAGTCAGGAGCTGAGAACTGTGATTTATTTGATAATGCTACTCCCCAGAGATCATCAAAGAACCTTTTTACCAAGCAATGTTCTCACCATCAATACCAGTAATACTTTGTGTAAGAAACAATTCCTCACCAAAAAAATCTCCCTGGCCTTAGAAACTGCTTCAACCTCAACTGCCCAGCAGTGTGGGTGAGCCTTCAGGCTGACAAGAAGCTATTGGAGGTGATCATTTCTGTATTTATTCAGCTGAAGAGAAAACAAACACATTTGAAATTATGCAAAATTTCCTGTCCTGGGAGAATATTCATGAGGGAAATATAGAGATATAGGATTAATTCTTCCTGTGATTAGAGGTTAAAATAAAGCAAAATAAAAGCTAAATACTGTGAAAATGTTAGCATTGCCTTTCTTTTGAGATTTAAAAAAGGCTTAATTGCAGATTTATCTTAAAGAACTGAATAAGGGGATTAAAACAAATGCCAATCTTTCAAATTGCCAAAGTTGACACATTGATTGTCAGTCTCCATGCAGAGATCAGTAGTTTTGATATGTTTGGAAAGTATCAAAAACATTGACAACCCTGGTCCACTGAGAAGCACAAAAGGCAAATGTGGATTAGTGTGTATTTATTGATTAATTATATATTTCTCCCAGTCTAAAATACTCTAGACTGTATGAAAAACTTCCTGCAGACTGAAGCTCAGGAATCTTACTTCTTTTCAAAAATTTATTATATTTGTGAGATGATGATTAGACTCTTTAAAACAAGTATCTTCCAATCAAGATATACTTTATTCCCCGTCTGTAAAATGCTGTTCCTTTATACATAGAGAAAGTATAAACTGCCTGGAAAGAAGGGGTTGGAAGGTTGTCCAGATATTGTCTGTATTCTATGTATGTGTCTCTGAGGATCAGTTGCCTGGAAAACAAGACATCAATTGTTTACATAGATGTCACCTAAAAACTTCTCAGGCATTTATGCTCTCTCTGCTGACTTTATGCCAATTGTCCATCTCTTAAATTGACACATGGAGCTATTTTTGGGGCATAAGGAGGGAAGTCCTCAAAACAGCATTTATGATTTGGAGGGAAAATGATACAGAACTACAGGGGAAAAAAATCTCCCTAATGCAACTTAAAAAACTTTACCACCTTTGAAATCAAAACCTTGTCAGGATGGTGTGTGTTCACTTGATTGCTTCCAATCAATTTAACAAAATCGAGGTTCAACTAGAAATAGTCATTCAGCCATGTGCTTTATTGGCAGCAAATGGTGGCTTTGAAATGGATCTGAGTTCAGCTCTAAGTATAATTTACTCAACTTAATTGTTGTACTTTGATATTTTTGTATGGGTAATTCTTAGTTTAAAAGTAATAATGGATTCACAATGGTAATACTGGTAGTACAGGTGAATTACTGAGATACAGAGCTGCCATTATCAGAAGGATGAGATACATAGTTTCTCTTTCCATACAGAGAAAATCTCAGTGTGGGCTGTCCTTTAAGGACAGTTTTACTTATGTATAAACCCAAATCGCCTTTCAACACCACATCCTGCTGCTATCAGGCAGCTTGCTGCCTCTGGAACAAATCATTCCTCTGTGCTGTGCCTATTTGCAAAAAGGGAGAACTGTCTTGATCTCCTTTGCAAACTCTGCTTAGTTCTGCTCTGCAGTGACTCCTAAGAGTGTACCAGCTTCCCTGGGACCCTCCATAGGATGCCTGTCCAGCACCAACAAGGGCAATCCCCAGACTTGCTGTGCTCCGTGAAGTAATCACAGAGGGTGCCCTGGGACAGCATCCTTTCTGAAGACACCACTGGAGACCTCTCCACCATCTTTAAAAATGCTATCCCCAGGGCTCTCATTTTTACTATATGTCCTTTAACAAATTAAAAGGCAAAATAAATTCAATGTTCCAAACACATAATTAGCATCTTATTGACAATTTCAGTTGAGAAGCCTAAGTGTACAGGTGTACAAATAAGTGTTCCTTAAGTTTATTTTAGATATACCTTGTTTTTCTGGTTTTTTGTTTTTCTTTGGTATTCTATCAGTCTTGTATTAAAGAGACATGACAATGTGAAACGTTTGAGTAATCTTCAAGTATAACTTGCCTTTTTTTCAATGATGACAAAATTGTTCCCTCTCTAGGTTAGATAAACTGACATTTAAAAAAACTTAGAGACAGGATTAACCCTTTCCTCATATCACCTCCCAGTACATCAGGTTTTTTACAATGGCCAGTGAAATGGGTTCATCCTTCCTGTATTTAGGCTTGTGTGAAACAAACACTCTAAACACCCTGAACTGGTGTGGAGTTTCCAGGGAAACTTTGGTGAAACGGGAAAGGAAAGAAATTATCTGGCATTTCTTATCTGTGTATGTCAGAGAGTTCCCCAGCCCCGCAGAGGACCCGGCTCCTCAGAGGAGCCCATCTGCCCCTGCTGAGCCCGGAGGTGCCAGAGCTGCTCCCGGCTTCCCGGAGGCTGCGGGGCCACTAGAGGGATGTCTACACCCATCCTTCCACGGCTTCTGAAGCGCCAAACCACCACTTCACATTCCCAACCAGCTGCAAATCACACACGGCATCAAACAGTCCTCAGAAATGCTGCAGCGAAGGTATCAGAGTGCTGCTCGCCGTGGCCTAGGGAGACTATTTGGACGCTACCAGCTGGAAAGATGACATGCAATGTTGGAGTGCTACGAGGTCCAAGAGAGCTAATCAAAAATCATACAGTAATGGATTCACAGAATCGTTTAGGTTAGAAAGGACCTTGATGATAATCTAGATCCAACCCCCCCTCGTTCTGGTTGAATAGTTTTATCACTATTAACAACACTATTAACGACTACATCTAGTTATATCCTTTTGTTTTCTTTATTTGTTTCCAATAGTTTAGCTTATATCTAGTGGAATGGTGTAATCTATTTAAATTATCAACAAATTAGCACTAGGCTCAGTGCAAAAAGTATTTTGTTTTTTTATTTAGTTGACTAGAAAAGCATGAAAATGTAATAGAGAAGAGTTCCCGCTCCTAAAGGGATCAGCTGTTGGAACTGATAGGATGAAAGGGGCTGCAAAAAAAGGAAAATATGGGTAAACTGAAGAAATAAGCATTACTTCTAAGTGCTATCTTGTGCACTCCAGAAGAGCAAAAGTAAGGAGCCCTTATTTACTACCCTGGCTGGGTAGATGAGTCGAACCATTATATTTGATTACATTTATTAATAAAAAAAAATAATTTATGTGGAAAAGAAGAACCATGGATTTTAAATGAGGTAGTAGTTAGAACTGGATGATTGATTGATTGATTGATTTTAATAGCTAATTCCCCAGAAAATGTGGTTTCAGTCATGTCTAAACTATTTGCTTCAAACTTGCTGAATAGTTTTGGCTGGAAAAAAGACAAAGAAGGGGATAAACTGTGTTGGAGGAAAGTCCCCAGTTATCCAACAGCTCAGTGATCAGAGCATTTACTTAGGTAGCAGAGACCCCTTAACAGAGGCTCTGCTGAGGTAGGCTACGCTCAGTCCTTCCTGTGACCACTTTGCTTTTGTCAGAACTGTGAGGGATGGGGACATGCCTCCCAAGGGAGCAGGCTGGTTCCCAGGGGAGGAAGCCATGATTCTCATGCTTCTCCTCGCTGACCCAACAAACTTGGTGCCTTTGTGCAGGTCAGCAGCTTCAACTGGGGAAGAATTTCCCCCTTCTCCTGCTTCATGGATGCTGAGTCCTTGGACAGCTTTCTAAGAAGTAGAATTCTGCTTTAAATTCCCTTGGACAAAAGTAGGATTTCCTTATCCTAAGTGTATCCATGCTATGACATTCTTTCAAGCATCCAAACCAAATATTATACATCAGATTAAAACATAACATTTAATGGTTCATGCAAAGAAATAACCTTCAGGTTATTTTCTTTCAGCAAGGAAACACAGCCAGTTTAGTTATGTCCAAACTGTGCTGATTTTTATTACATTCACTGCAGTTCTTGAACAAAAATGCAACTTCCACCAAGTCTCTAAGTGATCATGAAATAGTTTGAGCACCTTCATGCAGGCTACCCTATGCTTCTTACAAACCCTTATGTCTGCAGCCACATGAAGAACTGAAAATGACATTGAGAGCTCCCGACTCCAGTCCCTGCAGTGCCAGACACCACATCTTACAGCCCCTTCAAAATGCACTGATACACAGCAGGTAGGTATTTTCTTGCTGCCTTTATTTGGATGAAGGTTGTATCAAACACCATCATAAATAGCTAGAAACAGTCTTCTTTCCCATCTAAGCTTTTTCATGGCCTTGTGTACTTGGATATGCTCTTCTGCCAGCACTGTTCTGTAATGTACAGAGCTCTTAAACTCCTTGGTTGCTGTCTTTGATGTATCTATAGACACCACCATATCCTCATTCACCTCTCTGCTGGATCTAGAAAACTGAGTTATTCAAGCCACCTCATATAAAACAGGCTGCTTTGTTCCTTTATCTCTGCCAAATTACTATTTTCAGTTCCTCTTCTCCAATACAGATGAATGGAACTATTTATGTCCCAGTGTTTTCACTTGATCTTGCCCTACCCTATCTCACTTGAGTATCTTTGTTAAATTTTACAATACCATTTATACATTTAATTCCACATTTTCATTAGCTAACATAAGCCTGAAGTACTTCTCCTCAGCTATTTCCAAATAGTAAGTTCCCACATTACATCAGAATTTCTTACTAGTCCCCAAGGGCACATCCCTCTAGAGACTGTACCATTTAATAATATCCTGTTTCTATCATTTCCATCATTCAGCTGATCCAGATCTTCCGAGTAATACCCCAACCCTCAACTCTCTATTGATGTTGTCTTCTGCAAATAGCCACCATCAGCAGCACACTCCTGGATTTCATGCTGGTAAACAAACAGGTTCCAGTTTCAAAAAGTTAAACAAGATGGACCAGGATGGGTCCTTGTAGTTCAGACCAATCCAAATCTTCAAGGATTCAACTAATACCTACCCCTCTATTTCACTCCATAAGGCATTGCTGTCCTACATGAAGTGAGTTTGTAGTTTGGGAATAGCATGATACCCTTCAGAATGTTTTATTGTCCTACAAATAATGTACATGAAAAGGTCCTCTAATAATTCCCACTAACTCCAGCTTTCTCACATCAAAATCTTCCAAGTTTTCTTCCAATTTGGTTGCAATTACCTCTTCTAATACCTTAATTTTTCTTATCCATATAGTTTTTCATTTTAATATTGTCCCACATAACCAAAGACTGGGGTGAAACTGAGATCATCTCTATGCCAGCCTCTTCACACAGTCATCCCATTTACTATTTGACAGTCAAGTCTAGTAATAACAGTAGTTAAACATACTGTCCTTGTTGGACAAAAGAACAGATAGAAAAGTTGGTTTTTTTCCAAGCAGGAAAAAATCCATCCTTCCTTCCTTCCTTCCTTCCTTCCTTCCTTCCTTCCTTCCTTCCTTTCCTGTCTCCTTCCCTATCTGCTGCTTGACTCTGATGCTGTTTAAATACAAAATAATGTCATTTCTCCAAGACTCTAAACCCTTATATGCAAATCTATGTCTTCACTCGTGCACTCACAACTATTCTTATTCGTATCTTACAGCCCCTGCAAGTTCCCTGAGGGCAGGCACAGCAGCTGTAGTTGTTTACACCCCAGTATCAGATGGACTGGCTTGGTTTCCCCACAATTAACAGTAGCTAAGTCTTGATGAAAAGCAGATCATAGGAATGACAGTGGTAATGCAGAGACATATAATGTGGGTATTCAGAGACACACACAGAACCACTGCACTAAACATCTTTTTTTAGCTTGTTCTATCCAAGTCATCTTCTACTGGCATTTCCCCCTAATTGCAGGGAGCATTCAGTGCCCAGGGTTTTACTGTCACTTTCCAAGACAGTTCCTGCATACTTGTGGCAAAAGGCCAGACCAAAAGAAGGATTGATTAGGTGCCTACAGTGGTTCTTAGACCAAAATCCAAGATCACAATCCAAAAATACTCAATAGCTGTCTAACTGTGAAGGTCACTAAGTTTGCTACCTCCATCCTGCTGAGTGTTCTCACCAAAAGGCTACAGAGCCTTTTCTTCCTGGCATCCCATTTGTTATTAATGCAATTTTCTGCAGGAAGACTTCTTCAGCAAAACGCATCCCTAAAGAGGCAAAACCATGCACCAGCCTGCAAGATAGTGTCTAGGAACTTTATTTGGAGGTGTACTGCGCAACATGAATTGCCACAGGACGGAGAAGGGAGAACATGTACATGGCTTTTTGCTCTGCTAAAGAATTCTACATCGGATCAGGATGGACATGCTGGTTCAGATTATGTCTCATCTGGGAAAACATGGGGGTTTGGCCACATTTCTCATAAGTCGCATTCAGTATCCAGTTGGGCCCCCTTCCTGATTCTCCTCAGATTTTCTACATGAAGCCTGTAGTTCAGGATTTTGGGTTCCATTTTGAGTAGCTAAATGTTTGATCTTAACTACAGAATAAACTATCAGAAATGCTTTTGTTCTTACCTACACAGGTATGGGTTCACTGGAAGAGATTGTTACAGGCATGCAAGTGATAGGTCTGAATCAATCCCTAGTCTCCTTGCCGAATTAAAAGGAGGCAGATACAGCTTTGAGACGCTCTGGCCAGCACTTCCAAGGGATCAGCAGCTTTGTACACCTGCATGTTTCTCATTTTTCAACCTTTACAATGTTTCATGTAAAGGAAGTGCTAGAAATAATGCTCACAGCAGAAAGAGTGGCAGAAACCCTCCTCTGCTCCAAGGTACTGTGAGGTATAAATAGCCTACTGATAGCATAACAGCAAGAATTTCATAAATCATAGCAGCCTCTCAGACTGATGTGACTTACAACTATGGGCCACAGAGCCCTAAGCTTCACCTAAATGCACAAAGCAGCAAAGGAAAACTCGAGGTCACTTTGTCCTTACTCTCCAAGCTACCCTTACTGCAAGTTTCCTCCCGAGACTTACAGCAGAGAATCTGGCATATCACCATCACGTAAGCATTTCAATTAACCTAGATTCACAGCTTCACTTCTGTCTTCCCAATGCATCCAAGAAACTATGAAACTACCTTATTAACAAAAGCAATGTTATTTAGCTGGGGACAATTATGTAAGCAATTAAGAGCCAGGCAGAGACCAAGTCCTGCGTTATCAGGACACACCCAGGTATTGTGCAGCCGCTTTTGATTCACACCTCCTTCTCTTGATTCTCTGGTATTTGTGTTTAAGATACTGAATTTAACACAGCAACAGACAGTACCAACTAATCTTTCTGTATTTATCAGCTGTATAGGCTGTTTGAAAAAGTGGGAAGCAGCTACCTGGCACACCCTCAGAGACAAAGGTATATCCCTTCCCAAGCAGAACAGTAGATATAGGCCTTTACCTACAAAGCTTACCAGATGAAGACATTTCCTTTAACATTTGCTTGATTACTTTGGTTTGCATTTAATTATACAGATGGCTGAGTGGTTTTGTAATTTTATAGCTGGCCTGTGCTAGTAATTGATGTGGTAGTGTCAATCTTACTGAGGGTTGGTTTGGAAACGCACAGGGTTTGAAAAGCTGCTTGTATTTAAATCCTCTAGTTACAATGCAAGAGATGCTATACTATGAATTAAATGAAAGAATGTTAAACAATGCTGGGAGGTTTTTTTGTGGACTTTACATAACTATACTATTTGTCCCAAAACAACACTGGAATCAGTATATCAGCAATGAAGATTGTGGCTGACTTCGCAAGTCCTTCAAAAACATAACTCCTAGATACACAAGTTGTGTACCTTTCTTCCTGTCCATTTTCATTAACCTAAAATGAAGAAAAAGTTTCTTTTTAATCCAGAAAAAAAAATGTATTAACCCTTAGGCTGATTGAACACTAGCATGTGAGAAATGAAAATTAAAACAAACAAACCCCACAATAAACTAATATTCCTTTTCACCCCTATTTCGTATTTATGAATCTAAAAGTAAAGGAACCCCTATACTAACGACATAAATCTACATTGTTTTCTGGAGGTAGAATGACAATCCTTAGCTACATCCTTCAAAGTCTCAAGACCTCATTATCTAAAATATGACGTCTTGTCTTACTTCCATCACAACAACACTGATCCACGTCAGTGCAGTGTCCCGGGCAAATGAAAATAGTTATGCACCTTTGCCTGTAGCAGTCTGACATGGTTTGATTTTGGCAGCTTTCAAAGACTGTATTTGCTTGGACTATTGGTTTTGTTCTTACTCTGTTGTCACAATTTAGTTCTCATTTGGGATAGAGTTGATTCATGTCCCTAGACAGAGACAGTCCATGATATCACTGGCAACTCACTTAACTCTTCTATATATCTGTTCTCCCCCATGCAAAACACAAAAATGGACTAGATCCACATGAGATGCCAAACCTAAATTTTAGAGACACCAGCTATTAGTAGAATCAACTCCTCTGTCAGTAGTGCTCTTATCTTCTTCAAACGTCTGCAGAGTGGGAGCCTAAAAAGAGGATTTGCAAAAGCCTTACTTAGCCAGCAGCAAGCGCTAAAAGCACTGGCCCTTCTCTTAAGACAGATATACACATGGGTAGTTTGTCTCCTTTTGCTTCTTTTGCAATAGTAATGAAAGCATGCCTGAGGTCCAAAGCCAAATCCCTCTTCTCCCTGCATGGGCTTGAGCCCTATGGAATACCCTAAAGGAACAACCTGAAGCTGATGGCTTTTAACCAATAAGCCCCATTTACCAACTTCTTACAAATCTGTTCCTGTAAATGCAGCCAGTTCTGAAAATGGTCAGTAGCGAATTCCCTACTGCCTCGGGACACCCAAAATATATTTGGACTGTAGATATCTAAAGAGCTCAGCAGCATTTCAGACAGAGAGATGAAAGATCCAGCTGTGGATTCACAGGCTTAAAGCTGCATTAGGTATGTTGGAAGGCTTGGGCTTTGCCTTATGAAACATGGTGAATAGCATTTGACAATTCACTGCATGGGACTTCAAAACTATCATACACAGAGCAAGTAGGAACAGTTCTTCCTTAGATGGTCATTGTAGGAATAGGTGATACCCTGAGAGATTCACACCACTGAAGGCAGAAAAGGTAGAATTGTAAAAAGACCACAGAAGGTGGTGTTATTTTTCCTTTAGGGCATAGTGGTTTTTGCAAACACTGAGAGAGGAATCTGACTGTCTGAGTACTTTTTTTGTCACTTGGTCACTTATAACAAGCAATAAATCTTCTGCTAAGGATTTCGTTGAGGATTCATGTCATACAAAGGAATTCAGCTGACTGCCGCTGTCAATTCGTCTCTGTAACAGAGTAAAACTTGTTTAGTCAGTAAATAGATATGTCCTGAAGGGTGGAAAAACAGATCTATTGGGCAAGAATTTCAAGAAGGTACTGTTTCTACACATTCGCTTTTGAAGTCACAATCACACTTGTTTTTCTATGTAAAAAGGGCTGTTATGCTTATTTAAGAATTTCTTTGTTACCTTTGTTTAGATAGCACCCTGAACTTAATCACATAAGCTAAGAATCAGTTTTTACAGAGCTTATAGATAAGAAAAACTGAAGAAAAGAGAAGCAGCTTGCCTACAGCCAAGAGGGAACCAAGAGCTTAGATCATCACATCAGCTGGTGCCCAACTCCAAGCTCATTGAAATCACCCCTCAAATTAACGTTGACAGCAACAGACCTTAGCACAAGCTCCTTATTGATCACTGGAGACATACTCCTCACATTTGGTCTGTTGTCCAAACTATTTTAAATCCTTTAAAAAACCCAGAATATTTCTGTTGTGCCACTGATAAAAATTAGCCAATGAATAGGCTGTAAGTGAAGAAATCATGTTTATTTTAGGTAATTTAGAGCTTTGAACTGTTGTTTTGCTAGGCTGTGTAACTTCATGATCCAGCTAGTACCCACATATAATCCTAGTAGCAACCCAACTCGTTGTCACACTTCTTTTATCTCCTAGCAAAGTACACTGCTCAAAGAGACTATGTGATTTTTTTGTTGGTGGTGTTGCAGTTAAGCAGATCCTAATCTGCTTTGAAGATGAAGTAGTCCTAAGATATAAATAACCAGTGCCTCTCCCAAACAGATTTCACCAATTCCTTCCGAAAACTCACAAACTCAATGCGGTTCACTGCAAGGCGTGAGTCATAACGCCCAATTTGACTTTTCAAAATGTTCATGTATGTGCGTGTTTCTGTCAGGCTTGAGGATTTTGACTCAGTGGACTGTAAAAACAGAATCCAATTATGGGGTTTGGGTTGATATTCAGAGCAGACCTTCCCTCAAACTGAGAGTTGTTCAGCACCAGGGCCCTGACTCAGAATATCACTGACAGTGATCTCGATCAAAGCCATGAAAGTGACTCACATATTTACTTCTCTGACTCTCTCTCCTTTTCCTTTAAAGTTAAAATATTGGGCCATTTTTCTGACATCAGCTCACTGACATCCAGCTATCAGCTGAAAGTCAACACAGTAAAATGTTAACCTTTCCTCCCTGAGGTCCCTCCACCTCAGCGAATGACACTTTCACAGCCTCTGTTGTTATGCCCCATAACATCTGCCCAGCAGCCACGTCTCAGGTTTGCTGGAATCATAGTTTGGCCACAACCTCACATGCCATTCCATGGAGCATCCCTACCATCCAACACCCCACCTTCATCCCTGCAGCCACAACTCAGGTATCACTGACACCCTCTCTGCTGCAGCCTCTCTTGCCCGGGTCTGATAAAAAGCATCTCGTCTCCTCAAAGTGCCCGCTGAGTGCAGCAGGGTGGCTGCACCCACCTCCAGCACAGTGTGGAGGCTCATTTTCCTCAGGGTGCATGAGGGTGGCCTGCACATTCCCCAGCACAGCTCCTGACTGCCTAGTTCTCCATCCTCCCTCTCATGCATGTAGGATATAGGTACATCCACATAGGAGTGGGATGGAGTACCTCTCCTATGAGCAAAGGCTGAGAGAATTTGGATTGTTCAGCCTGGAAAAGAGAAGGCTTTGGGATGACCTTATTGTGGCCTTTCAATACCTGAAGAGAATTTATAGAAAAGATGGGGCAAGACTATTTAGAAGAGCATGTAGTGATAAGGGGGAATGGTTTCAAATTCAAGGAGTGTAGGCTTAGATTAGATATTGTGGGAAAAATTCTTTACCGTGAGGGTGGTGAGGCACTGGAATACGCTTTCCAGGGAAGTTGTGGATGCCCCATCCCTGGGTACAGCCAGGTTGGACAGAGCTCTAAGGAAACTGGCCTACTGAGAGGTGTCCCTCTCCATGGCAGGGAGGTTGTAACTAGATGATCTTTAAGGTCCGTTCCAACCCAAACCATTCCATGATTCTGTGATTCATGCCGTGAGCACTGCTGCTCCATCTGAAACGCTGCTCGCCCACCTCCTCAAATATTTTTGGCTTTTTTTTCCTGTGTGCTTTAGGCCACGCGGGCAGGGTGAGGCCTCATGTGCCAAAACGCACACAGCTCCGTCTCTGAGGGGCTGCCCTGCCCAGGCCCGGCACAGCCCCGCCGAGCTCAGCGCTGCAGCTGGGCGCTGAGCGAGCGCCGAGCAAGGGGCCGCTCGCAGCGGGGCCTTGTGGGTAGGGGGAGGCGGCCTACGCGGGGCCGCAGAGCTGGANCTGCCCTCCGCTCCCGCCTCGCCGCCCCCGCCCTTCCCGGGCTCGCCGCCGCGCTAGGCCCGCCGGACGGCCCCGCGCAGTGCCCTCCGCGGGCCCGGCACTAGGCGGGCCGGAGGATGAGCCAGCAGCCGGCGGGGAAGATGTCGGCGGCTCCCCTGGCGGCCGAGGCGCTGGAGCCGGCGGCGGGGATGCTCGAGGGCCGCCAGAGGAAGCTGGAGTCCATGATCCGCGACCCGCGCTCCCCGGTCAACGTGGAGAGCCTGCTGGTGAGGGGCGGCCGCGCCCGGGGGAAGCGCTGGGCGGGGGAACAAAGGGAGCGCTGCCCTCGCCTCAGGCGGGCGGGAGGGAACGGGAAGGAAGGAAAGGGCTCCCGCGTCCTGAAAGTGCTTTCCTGGGGGAGGACGAAGGATCCTCTCCACGCCCCCGGTCGGGCCACCGGTAGCGGGGAGGTGGCGGGAGCGGCCCTCGCCCCCAGGGCTGTGTTGAGCGA
>VZTH01007562.1:0-13368 GCA_013397815.1 Aleadryas rufinucha | reverse complement strand
AGAGCTGGAGGCCGGGCCGGGCCGGGCCGGGGGTGGGCGGAACGCGGAGAGAGCGGCGGGGCCGAGCCGGAGCGGCGAGGGAAAGCGAGGCCGGCGGGAATCGGGGCTCCCGCCCCAGCAGCCGGCGAGCGCTGCAGAGAGAGCCGCACTCTGCGCCCGACCCCGCAGCAGCCGCTCCCCCTTCGCTCCCCGCCTCCCCCCGCCCTCGGAGCGATGTCCCGGCGGAGCGGGCAGTGAGGCGTCGGCCGCCGAGGGACGCCCTGAGCGGGGAGAGGCGGGGGCACGGCGGGAAGCGCTCCGTCCCTCCCTTCCAGCTCTCTCCCCTCCCTCTCCCCGCGCCCGGNTGAGCCAGCAGCCGGCGGGGAAGATGTCGGCGGCTCCCCTGGCGGCCGAGGCGCTGGAGCCGGCGGCGGGGATGCTCGAGGGCCGCCAGAGGAAGCTGGAGTCCATGATCCGCGACCCGCGCTCCCCGGTCAACGTGGAGAGCCTGCTGGTGAGGGGCGGCCGCGCCCGGGGGAAGCGCTGGGCGGGGGAACAAAGGGAGCGCTGCCCTCGCCTCAGGCGGGCGGGAGGGAACGGGAAGGAAGGAAAGGGCTCCCGCGTCCTGAAAGTGCTTTCCTGGGGGAGGACGAAGGATCCTCTCCACGCCCCCGGTCGGGCCACCGGTAGCGGGGAGGTGGCGGGAGCGGCCCTCGCCCCCAGGGCTGTGTTGAGCGAGGGGACGGGCACGGGGCTGTGAGAGGAGAGCGAGCGCTCCCCGATTAGGTACATCTTAGTTGGGAGAAAGTGAGAAACGTCCCTGGCAAGATCCGATCCGGTGAGAGGAAAGCGCCTTGTTTTCCCTCCCAGCATCGTTCACACCGTTCGCTTTCGCGCCTCGTAATCACAGCGTGTCCGTCCCCAAAGTACCTGCCTTTGTGTGCGCTGCCGGGCACCCATCGCTCACCCCCTGTGGAACGTCCTCTGGTGAAGCTGAGGTTGCTGTGTGATGTGCAAATAATTCAGGAAGAGGGGACACGCCTAAGGCAGAAATGTAACTGGGGGGTCCAGTAGGGTCACGTTTATTTTTCATTGGGGCAAATTGATTCGTCTGTCTCCTGTTTCAAATAGTACTTTTCCGTGTGAGTGTATGAAATACAATTTACTTTAGTGAGAAATCTATGCCCTCGGGAAAAAGTGTGAAGGGAGTTAGATTTCCCCATTTAAAACATCTGAACTCTAGAAAGGCAGTAAGAGACAGATTATTATCATTATTATCATTATTGTTATCATTATCGTTATTGTCATAATTAGTATTATTATAACTAGTATTATTTTAACTGGTATTTTAACTGAACTTTAGGGTCTTCAAATCTTATATTTCCAGTCTGCCCCAAGATTTCCAATGTGTCCCAGTTATGAGGAGCAGAAAAAAGGGGAATAAATCCCAGTCCTTCCAAGAGTTGCTCAAGGCACTTACACTGTGTCTTTTTTTGTGCTTTCAAATGACTCAGTTCTGTTTGGCCAAAAATACAGGAACTGACTGAACAGAATGTATGCCTGTGCTGTGTGGAGAATATAGGAATTTCCTATAACATCTGAAAAATGTTCTTCCCCAGGCTGTAGTGCTGTGTTACTCCTCCCATAGATGTTCAGAGGCATAGTGACAGCCACAGTCAATGGAGGGGAGTGGGAAACAGTGCTACATATCTGACTGGATTCAGATAAGTTTTTGCCTAGGCCAAAGCAAAGAGAGCTGCCTCTGGGCTTCGCTCCCAGCATTTTCACTTTGGTATTTTGCTAGGAAAACTTTGACCTGTGGCCAAAAAAGAACAGTTAAAAATAGTACAGTCATTCTGAAAAATGCATCAGGTTAATACTTAACCCCAGTCAACTTTTTCACACTCTTCTTTTATACTCAATAGCGTGATTCTTTTATTCTCTCACCTCCCATGCCTTGGACATAGATTGAATACACTAAAATATGTTTATATTTCTGAAGAGAAATCCTACCTACAAAATTTAGACTGGGCTGCTTAGAACTTGATTTTTTTTTGTTTGTTTTATATGCTAGCAATGTAGCCTCCTTCATGTAATACATTGAGAAAGCAAACCATGGGAGTGTGTTAGCTGGATTGTAAATGCGTTTTTTTTTTAGTAAAGGTTGTCACTGTTCTCTGCACTCTGTCTGTAAGTATTGTTTAAAAAATTAGCAGCAAGTAAAATATAATGCTAATCAATCAAATTTCCTAGTTTGTGCATTCCACATATCTGTGTATGAAGTAATGAACTACTTATTATTTTTATTTAGGAAATTTGCAACAGATTTCCTGTAAAAGTTTTTTCTTATAGTCTCTAGTATTGTTGCTTTATGCAATTTGACATTAATTTTGCATTGGTGTGCTGCTAAGTAGTTTGAGTATGAAAACATCATATTCATACTGAAAAATTTAGTGTTCACTAAACAGCTCACTTTCAGTGTAAATTATCAAAAGTGGAAATGTGTTTCCAGTTAGAAGTAGAAATACAGCTACACAAACTAAGAGTCAGGGAAAGCATCTAAAAAGACTAGCTGGAATGCCACTATTTCATCCTCCAAAAATAACATAACCAAAACTAAAAATGTGGAATGGAATTCAAAATGGAATTCATTTCCTTACAGTGTAAAAAGTCATAAACAGCTGCTATTCTGTATTTTGTGTGCATGCTTTATTTTTGGGAAGCCGTAAAAAGCAAAAAAGTAGCTGTTAATCTATAACACATGGTGTAAATTTGAAAGATGTGAGAAGCTGAGGTAATAAGCTGTCTTTCTCTAGATAGCAATTCCACTGTCATCAAGAGATGTTTTATTCAGTGGCTCTAAATGAAGAGACTTTCTTTGCGTACCTTCCTGACCACAGGATGGCTGACCACATCCATCTGTTTCTTCAGCAGGAGAATCTATGAAGCCAAATACATTGATTGATTTTGCTCCTCCCACCCCCTTCAGGGCTCTAGAGAGACTGTTAGATTTTCTAATGTGATTTTTGCTGTCTTGTGTGCCTTAGCACTTGTTACTAATGCCTGTGTCGAGCATAATTATTTGTGTTTGATTAAAGCATATCTTCAAAAAAGACATGATGCATTCTCAGTTCAGAGGAATTAAGAAATGGAGAACTCTGCATTAATTTGTTCTCACAGGCAGTTACGAAGGCAAAATAAAAAAACCCGAAAAACAACCAACCAACTGAAATATCTGGCATGGTTATTACCACCCTTTTTCTGTTAAATTAAAAAAAAAAATCATGGTGAACTTTCTGCTCCTTAGCATTGGTCAGATGCGCAGCCAGCACTTGGTGGGGTTCTTCTGATTTTGGTCTGATAAAGAGATGAAAAGAGGAATGCTAGAACTGTGTACTCAGTGCCATGATAGGTGTCAGCAAAGACATCCACAAAGGGAAGTGGTTATTGCAACCTCTTTGAGGCGTCAGCTGAGTGCTCCTTCTCTCGCTGTATCTTGTTGAAAACCTGTTGTTAGGTTGCCTATGCTAAGATAAATAATTTTGTTATTGTCACAGCTTTCTATGGTACGGTCTTACTCTTTTTGGGCATGTAACAGTGCATTAGTGGTTATGAAAACCTGTTTTCTGTATTATATTTAGCTCATGCAGATTGCTTTGTAAAGCTACCATATTTTTATTATTTGCTTTTCTGCCAGTTGTGTCATCCGCTAATTTAATGAAGTGACATTTTTATGTGTACTGCATGTACACATGGATAATAGCACTTAACGGTATTTGACCTTGAGTGATCCATAAGAAACCCTTCTATAAATACATTCCTACCAAATAGTTCCGAGTTGACAGCTAAATTTAAGGAGAGCTTAACGGTGCTCAAATACATTTGGGCATTTATGATTTTGCATATAAGCTCTAACTACAGTATGAAGTGAGTTATTTTTGATAGTATTTAATACATGTTATCTAGGGGTGCATTGGCAAGTGTTATCCGCTCTAGAACTAGGGTGGATAGGTCACTGTAGGCTGTGTAAAACTAATCCAGACCTCCGCTTCCTTACTGTGTGTAATTGTATCACTTCAGCACATGCTGAACTCAACTTTTGAGTTGTATGGTGGTGATGAACAGCTCTGGTAAATCTTACCACCCTCCTCCCTGCAGTGCTCTGCCTGGGCTGGAGCTGCTCGAGTGCACTTGTCCAGAGAAAGGCTCTGGTGTATGCCCTTGGACTTACTTGTTCAATGCAAGCCTCAGGATTTTAGCGTTAAGCTTGAAATTTGATGTTACACTGGGGGTGTAAAACGTTGAGTATATTCTGCTTGCTCTGCTATGGTTGTGTCAGCCTTTGAAAGAAGGAGCTCTTAAAACTGTTAATTAGGCAGTGCAGCAGTGAAATTGTGAGCACAGTGCTGGGCTATGCTGGAATGCGAATATGGTGAACTGAGAAATGGGCAGATGATTAGCAGGAGAGTGCTCAAGTGTGTCAGAATACACACGCCTTAGAACGTGAAAAACCCAAACCCACAAACCAAAACTGAACTCATTTGCCGTTTATTTCTTTGTTAAATAAAGCTGACAGGTAAACCATGTATTTACACTAGTTTGAACGTGAATAGATGTTCATCTGCGTGGATCGTTGCCATCAAGACCCTGGAATTTTACTCTTAATGAAAAGTGGGTTGTAGATAGGCTGTGACTCTCAATGTTTTCAATAGGTGCATCTGTCTGTAACGATCTCATCAATTGAGTAGATGCCAGCCTTATAGGAGGACTGTTAATTGAGCAGATCACTAGGCTGAGCTCTGTTAATTCAGGGTCTCCAGGTCATCATGGCTGATACAATGTATCCCTTCACAGGATTTTAGCCTTAGGAACTTTCTAAGTATTTCATATTTAATATGAATGTTGTTTCACTTTCCTGAATTTATTGCCACACATAATTTTGAATCAGCAAGAACAATCTGTTGTGTTAATTTGAGCCAGCAAGTACAGGGAAGAGATGCAAATGTAGCAGTTAGCAGGATCTGATCTAAAATTCATTGCCCACTAAGGAAGGCCAGATGATTCTCTGTTCTTGAAGAAATAATCTTTTCTTGTTTGTTATACTCCCTGTGCTGTTATTTCTCTCTTAGTTTCTAACTCTTTCTATAGATGTTCTATTTTTGATCTGTAATTTTAGAGCATCTACTGCAGAGTTGAAAAAGATGATCTTTAAGGAAACAGAATTATCTTTGGTCCATTGTTCCCCTTTGATGGATTTATATGTAGCAGTATAGTTAGCTGGAAAAAGATAGTTCTGTTTTTCTAACAGAAAACACCAGTTTTACCTGGTTTTATATTCTGTCTTATCCCACACTAGGGTTAAAGTGTTTCACTTCTGGTTTAAGAAAGCAAAAAGAGCATTTTGCTCAGCTTCAGTCCTTTTACTGCCACACGAGATGCATGCAGATTTTGTGTGTGTGTATTCACAATAGGAATGTTCACTCCCAATATTTCATCTATGTTGATCAGATTGCACAGTGTGTCATTAGTATCCTTTAATTGTTCAATCTTTGTAACAACTTAAGAGAAACAAAAATACACCTACACTATAAAATTAGCAGAGTTTTCTTCTGCTTTATATGTGCAGGAATAAAAATTCAGGAACTGTTCACTTTTCCAACTATTACTAGTCTCAGCTTTGTTTGGAATGTGCACAAATGCTCATCAGAACCTGTTTTTTAAAGTACATTTTCAATTCTAACTAATGGCAGAGCAGTGTCAAAGCATTTGACTCTTTGTCTAGTAATGCAATCCCTAACAAGCTGCCTAATTTAAAAAGAAAAGTGCTACCTCAGTAGCCAATCTCCACAGCTATCAGTTGATGATTTCTTGCCAGTGTTTGATCTACAAAATATGACTAGAATGATATCAGTGTTACAGAGCTGCTGACTTTGGATTTTAAAGATGAAAGTGATTGAAATTTGGTAGTAGAGTTTTACACAATGAAAGATACAAGAAAAATTAAATCTGTGTATTTTTATAATCCATAAGCATGGAGAGTTTTGGGGGGAAGAATGCTATATTGTGTCCAAGGTTTCTTCTAAACTGTTACACTGAACAGCAGCGAATGTTTCTGGTAGCAAATTTATATAAAATACTTTTTTCTTGGTACATCCCATTGGTTAAGAACAAGAATACTATGTTTATATTGGCAGACTTGGCTAGTAATAAACTTATTTTAATGAGCTGTTCGCAACGTAAACACACGGTTGAATGTAGTGCTCAGTTCCCAAGCCATACCTACTGTGTGAAGCTCCTGCTGCTGCAGCAGTGCAATGTCTGAACAGTCCCGCGTTGCCAGGAGAGCACCCGTGTGCCTGGCCACACGCCAGCTGCCTTAGTGCAGGTGAAGTGTCACGCGCATCCTTCACTGGCAGCGTTATATTCATTGCTTGCTCACAGAGTTTTAAGACTGTGCTCTTAAACCAGTGATTGGGCCCCTAATGTGCAGAGGAGTTGGAATATTTGGAAGAATGTGATTCTGTACATTGTGTCCAGATTTCACTAGGTTGGATAGTTTCAGTCTGTGACAGGTGCTTTATGTGGTATGGACTTAGCTTTTTCTCTGTGTTCATCTGCTGCAGTTACAGCTATTGAGAGAGGGGCCTTTTTTTGTCTGTGAAGTATCACGGAGTTTAGTTGTTGGACGGACACAGATTTCTTGTCACATGAAACATGCCTCCTGTGCAGTCTCTGCTTCATTTGTTGTATGGTACGGAAGGTGATAGACGTGAGAAGAAAAACAATCTGAGTGCCACGTACAGTGGGTTTTTGATTTTGCTTGTCTTCCATTAATTTTATTTCATGTAGAATGACTTACCTAAGTCAAATCTTTTGCAAAAGGTAACCAATCACTTTGTTTTCTGTGTGTCCAGATGGAGACGAATGAGCTATGACGTTAGTGTGCAGCACTAACTGTGTGCTACTTTAATTCCATAGCCATTTTATCATTCATTTTTGTTAGGATAGTGTCGTTCAGATGGTATAGGCAGAGAATAGCAAGAATGGTGTGCAGGAGGGTCTGAACCCTAATCTGCTGTCACTCTGGCTTCAGACAAATCTTTCTTCATTTCAAACTATATGAAATGGAGATGATGAAGTTTTATTTTTAACATGTACTGGAGAATAATTTAATATTTAGAATGTACTTATGTGATTAAAAAAGATGATCACAAGTAAGCTATGCCCAAGTGTTTAATTCTGAACCTTGAGGATTCAGATAACCAAGTGATTACTTTATTACCTTTTGACTGTTCTAAATCATGGATACTGATTTTATTAGTCTGTATTTAAAGTACAGAATTACAGTATCCTACATAAAGCAAGATGAAGTTTGGGTGACTCATCCAGACACAGGAATTTTCTTGTACTTTTCTTCAAGAGGAAATGAAGAGGAGGTCACATACAGTCATGAGCAACTATGAAAGAAGAAAAGTTAAGCTTTAGCAAATACTCTTATTTCTTTTAATCTCAAAACACATAATGTTGACTGTTACTGTTACCAAATAAATAAATAACTGGAAGAAAAAATGCTGGAATTCTGCACTTCCAAATGCTATTTAAAGTTTAACTAAAAGCTTGATTACTATTTAAAGACTGTAACACATAATTGTTCTTTATCCATGTCACTGCTGTTATAGGTAGTCATCCAAAGTCTGTACCTTAATTGTTAATTAAATATCAAACACTGCTCTCTCAACAGCAAAGATTTGCTCTAGTATGGAATATATAGAGAGAAGGATTTTTGAGTGTTCTTTGGAAATTACTTTTTATTGAATGAGCTGTGAATTTGGAAATCTGCTTGTGTTTGTTGCTACTGTACAGCTTGACTGACCCTCTTTTTTTTACTTTTGTTTGAAATGAAAAGTGCTGCATTGATAAATTCATGGTAGTGTGCATGTGCATACTTTCAAAGAGATTATGCTCTAAAAACAATAATAGCACAGGTTTTAGTTGAGGGGTATACGAAAATTTGGCTTGCCTATGCTATGAAAATGTTCTGTGTCATGCAGAAAATAATTTAAACTGGTTTTCCTTGTGGCTTCTGAAACTGGTTTGTTCTAGTATCTGTTTTCAGTTTAGTGCTGATTATGTTAAGTGCAAGATTAGGGAGACAAACCTTGTCGTTTGTTGCATGTTTAGGACACAGATTTTTGTTTGTAGATGACTTTTAGCACCATCTGCTGTATACAGAAGGCTATATTGTGATAGGCTTCTAGAATGTGCAGCTAAAGCCGTTGGAAACAAGCTGCAGTGAATAGGTGAAAGATCTTAGGGGGTTACTTAATATTGGTTCCACTCCCTCTTACACACTTTAATAACTATGCTTGACTTCTGAATGATGGGGTTTTTTATGGAGTTTTAAACTTCTGTGATAGAATAACTATGAAGTCTCTCAATTTAGGAATAGAATCATTCCTTCTAATAGTTCAGGAAAATGGAGAAGAGCAGGAAATAATACCATGTTGGAAGCTCTTGTCTTAGTGAGTGATGAAAACCTTTCTAATGCCAGGGGTATGCATGCATGATCTGTTTCCTTCAGTGAACATCTCAGGACTTCCTCCTCCAACAGTAAAAGTTAGCCCACTTAGGTATTAAGCCATAGTTTTTATTTCTTGGCCTGTTCAATTTAATGACTTCTTCAGGGTGTAAAAACCTGGATTATAAAATACTCCCCCCTCTTTTTTTAATATTCTTTTATATGAAAAGTGACTGAGAACAACTACTTGAATTGCTCATCTGGCAAGGAGGTACTGACAGTTTATTATTATATTGCAGCTGCTGCTATTAATTTAAACATTATTCTATGTTAATTATTTTCCTCTGTGAGCACAAAATGCTAATTCTCTTAAACTTAAGACTTGCGTCCATGCTGGTATTACAAGCTCCTGAACTGAGCTATAGATCTGATGGGGAAAGCAAAAAATAGCTGCATTTAAAAAAAAATCCTATTACTAAATTTTTAAGTTTTGTAAAGCCATTGTTTTTTAATCACTTTCATGTTCATTTTTCAGTATTAGTTTAGTTACATGGAATGTGCTTCTTTTTAATTGTATTTTTAAGTTATTTTCCTTATTCTCACTCATCATCTTCCCAGAACTAAAGGATTTTTCTTGACTCTGCAAATGTGGTGGTATTGCCAGTGAGGGTGGGAAGCAGCAGAAGTTCGTTGTCACAATTCTTCTAGTAAAACCGGAATGTAACAGCAAATGAAGCAGTATGAACACTGTTTTGTATGCATGTGTGTATTCTGTGTCAGGAATATTTTAAGCTTGAATTAGAAGATAAATAATAAATACACAAATATAAGCTGCATCTCCTGAAAAAGTACTATGTTGGCAATTCCTTTTAATCATAGACATCCAGCTAGTTCTCTGTTTTAGAAATTATTTCTGTTAGTATTATGAAGAAAACCTCTAAATATGGATGCTATGATGAAGAATGGTTCATGTGCGTAGAAGCCTGAAACAGTAGCACCATGAGGTGTGAATCACTTCATCTATTTTAATGGTTGGCTGCCTCTGAAGAAAGGCAATTTAAGTGTCAAAATAAACTATTTCAGTGCTCTCATTTTTTTAGGAGAAATACCAGTATTTGTTCCCACATGTGCCTTGCAGTGTTTCTTAAGTGCCAGAAGTCCCCAGTGTCCGCTCTCTACCTGGGAAAACATCTTTGGCAATTTTGACAGATATAAAATGGAAAATGTAACTTTAAAATTTTTGTAAGATATGACATTGTTCATTATAAAAAAGCTCCTGGATTTATTTTGTATTACTCTACTGCAGGACTTCACTGAATCAGAAAATCAGAGACAGCAGTGGGCCCAGCTGTAGAGTTTATTTTACATTTTCTACATAGAATGGACTGTTTTGCTTATGCCACATTGCTGAAAGTATGGTATAGGTTGGGTAAAAGTACATATGGTAATATGGTATTCATGTTTGAAATCATACTGTCTAAATTTATGAGAGAAGATGTGCGGTGTGTCTTACAGACAGATGGGAATTAATAAAATTGCAGTATACTTGCAATCCAAATACTTTTTTATTAAATCAAAACGAAGTAAATGTACACTGAAGTTATTTCTATTTATCAATGTGTTTCATCAAATGGATGCTGAATGTCACAGGGCAGAGGAATGGCTGTTTTGCCTTTTTGGAGTATGCAGGAAGCATGACTGAAGAAAAGTCTTAGACATATTTTATTCCAAGGCAGAACTTTTTCGTTCTATTTTGATTTCAAGCTTAATTTTTAGAGCATAACTATCAGAAGAGGTCGCCGTGTAATTGGACTCCTTTCTTGGCACACAGGAATTGTTCTTGGGTTTATACACAGACTAAATTTCTGAACTGCGGAATTTATATTGGTTTTACTGTCATCATGCCTTGATTTTTTTTTCTCATGTGTGAAATCTTAGCACTGTTGAGTCAGTTGTCCTCTAATGTGGAAGTGGGGGAGCAGCAAATGTGCTTGAAGCTGTAATATCATAGGGTCTCTGATGCTGAAAGCACATATGGGTCAGGAAAGAAGCATAACATCTTTTTCTTCTTTGTGTTTGATTGCATGTAAAAAAGTAATGTAAAAGTCATTATTGTGGAAAAATATCATTGTAGTCTATAAGTTTATATCTAATAACAGTAGCTCAGACTGTGTCAAGGTTCTGCTCTGTATCTGGTGTGATATTGCCCTGTCCCTAGGGGGAAGTTCCTGGCCCAAGGTTGTCAAAAAGCATCGCTCTGGTTACAGTGAGGGGGATGGAGGCCTCTCACAGAGCTTCAGGTGCAGCTATTGTTTCACAAAAGGATTCACAGAATACCTTTCAACTCAGAATATTCTGTAAATCCTTCTGTGAATCTCTGATTGAAGTCAAAACCAGCAGAAAAATCAGCAGTTTAGGCTTAAAATGAACCTTGCCAGTGCTCAGGGTGAATGATGGTTTCCAAGGCCACATCTGTAGCAGCAAGTGGAACAACAGCAGCACAAATTATCTCATGTTATTCCTGAGTTATCGCTGAAAATGCTGGCCTTTGAGTAAATTAATGTATCCCTATTCAATAGTCAATTTTTTGGTAGATCTGAACTCCCTTTGACAGTGAGGTGTATGTAGCTAGTTGTATGCACGTTTTCCATATAGAGTAATCAGGAATGACAAGAAACTCCAATCAGTTACGAATGCAATTTTGTCTAGAATGGCCTGAAGCACCAGGGTCATGCTCTTACCTACTCTATGTGCAGTAAAGCTGTTAAACTGTTTTTTGTTGATACAAGGACTTTGTATCCCCAGATTTAAATTCTGCTTTAGTAGAGAGCTAGCAGTGATCTCTGCTTGCTGTTGGGTAGTGCCATGCTGTTGTGGCTGTCCTGTTTCTGGTTGGGTCATGGTTGTGTGCTTTCCGCCTGTGTACATTCATACAGGATGTGTGCAGAAATACTCTTACAAGATACCTATGTAATTTTTTTCTTCCCCACAACCTTTAGTCAAGTGCCCGCACTTCTTCTGCCCTTAGTGGTCTTGATGCACAAGTTTTTTCATCAAATGTAAAAAATGTGATTCCTCGAGGAAGCAGATGATGCAGATGCCTCTTGTGGGGATTAATCTGCTCAGGTCTCAGGCAGATACTTTCTTGTCTTTCCATATAAGAATCACCTGTTGCCAAAGATGAAGGAAAATTTAGGAAACATAGAGTTACTGTCTGTGGGAAAACGGTTTCCCCTTACAAAACCATGAAGAATTTGAAATCTGTTTTCTGTTTTGCTTTGTTTTCCCAAGTAATTTGGGATATTCATCTGGTCCTGAATTTCTTGCCATATTTTTATTTAACAGTTGTGGGGTTTTAAAATTTTTTGTATTCCAAAGATATATTTGCTCAAAAAAAGGAAAGTGATCAGGGTGGAATAAACACAAGCTAAAGAAACTGAAAAAAGTTCTATTTTAAAATTTCTTTTTTGCTACCATAATCTCAGCTGATATTTTTAATATCAGTTTGTAAACAAATTCTGGTAGAATTTTAATTAAGCTGTCTCAATGAAGGCAGTCCTGCATATCTTCTGTTAAATGACAAGGTGAAAAGTTAGGATTTAATTGCCTACATATATGAAGATAATACCACTACCTTGCAGAGCTATTATCAGTTGGAAAGAATATTTTTTGTCTGGTTCAAGTTTTACAGTGCCCAGGAGCCTTTGCTTTTAATAACTTTACCTTGAAAAGGCTGTGAAATAGTCCTACTATTCTGAAGATACAAGATATTTCATCATCAGATAGAGACCAGACTTACTGAGGATGTGGGCTCTTTTGTGAAGATCTCTATCAGCCACAGAAAAAAGATGTTAGAATGTCCATGGGGAATGAGGGAAGCCTAAAAATGCTGTAGGATGCTGTACCTGTTTCTGAATTGCTTTTAGAAGCAGAAAGAGAGGAGTTTTTGAAGACACGAACTTACTAAATAGATAAGTACTGTGCTTGGATCAGACAACTCTGGTCTGCAATGTGGATGTAAATGCAGCAATAATTAAGACAAGCTTAAATATTCTCAGGTAGTCTATAATGCTCTGAAGGAAGATACAACAGAGAGGGTGGCCCTTTTATTTTGGAAAAGGTGGGCACAGTAGAGGACAGATGTGTTCTCAGATATATGTGCAGTAATTATTATTGGCAGCTACTTAACTTTTCTGCCTTAGGACTAGCACATTTAGAAGAGGAATGGACATGGTCTATTCTTCTGGTGGTCTTGATAATTGGAATAAAGTTTTCTGGATTATTCTTTAATAGTCTAGATTTTGATTTTTTTTTTTAAAGGTATGTATATTTTTTTATTTGTTTAAGGGCTTCAGTCATTAAGGGTAGTACCGGTCAAGTTTTTATGCATTTAACAAAAGTACATCTGTCTTGGAAGAATTTGTAAATGAACCAATAAAATTGTACAGTGTTGGATGAAGATACCAAGCAGCTTTTAATATTAGAACAATTAATGTTCAGAAATCTGAAGAACAGAGAAGTTTTTCAGTAAGAGAAACTGAGCCTCGGTGATCTCAGAAACTTTTTAACCCATGTCTTTCTCCCTTAGTAGTTGTATTAATCCATTTAAAAACAAATGGCTAACAGAAATAGTTTCACTATCAGTTAAAGCAGTAGCTGCACTTACTTCGATGGTGACACAATATTTGTGCTGGTGTGTTGTGAATTGCCTTGAGTACCTAACCTGGATTAAAACTAGCCTGAATCATTTTCTCAGTTAATCTTGGCAGATTTGCAGAATAGTCACCAACTGTATTAAGTTTAACAAGGATGAGTGCTGGATTCTGTACCTGAGATGGGGCAATCCCAGTTGTGTGTATAGACTGGGGAAT
>VZTH01007561.1:0-25868 GCA_013397815.1 Aleadryas rufinucha | reverse complement strand
TTAATACCCGTTCTATAACTGAAAGGTAACTGATTCTAGAAATACAGATTCTAGATTATATAACTTGACCTATATGACTTATATAACTTGACCAGTGGGGACAGTTGGAGAGAAGGCCGAGGCCCTTGAGGAAGCGAGGATCCATTGGCTGATTGGTTTAGGGATTTGGCCGATAGGGATTGACCATGCAGACCTTCAGATCTCCATAAGCAGAAGAAAACTCAATAATAAGTTGGCTGCTGTGCATGAACCCAGTGTGTCTTGTCACTTCTCTGTTTCCAAAACTGTGATGATCTCCATATCTGGTCCTGTCAGGTTTTCTGTCAGGGAATTGTTGTTGTTGAGGTGTCTGTGACAGGTCCTCACCCCCGCTGCCAGTGCAGGGCGTGCCAGGAGCAGAGATAAGCAGAGTTTTCCGTATCTGCAAATGTTGCTTTGTTAAATCACAGCTCAGGTCTGTTACTTTGGCTAAGTACAAAAGGACTGTGGGAAAGAGACCCAGCTGAATTAGGGGTAGAAAAACGCTCACATCGTGCTGTGTGGTGCTTGGTTGGATTTTGTTTGTCGTGCCTTAAAACTCTCTAAACTGCTAACTGGCTGAGTGCTTCAAAAGGCTGGGTTTTTGCAACGAAGAGCTCTCCTTTGCACCTGCTGGGGACTCTGTGTTGTTCTCTATCTCGACATGCAAACAACAGGAGAGCTTGTTCAGAGGACACCACTCCACGAGCACCGTGTCAGCCAATCTGTATCCCTGTTTTCTCCACAGTAATTCCATATATTCACTCCTCAGGTACGACCTGGCTCTGACACACTTGGACTTTTCACGATCGTATAGAAAAGCTTTAAAGCTTACAATGAGTTTTAAGGGCACACTAAACTTCCACACAAAGAGATGTTCCTTGGATAACTGTGAACCAGGAGTCTTGATAAATCAGGAGCTGGTGGAAATCTTGTGTCAGGAAAAAAAGCACAACAGCAAAAATGTAACCTCAGCAACCGCAGAAGGTTTTGTGTTAAACAAGTGACTTCTTGAAGTCACTGGTGTCCTTTTCTGTGGGTGATGTGTCTTCCTCCACACCCTGGTGCATCCTTGAGGGATCAGGCAGCACAGTCCCTCTCATTCCCTTGGTTTTACCTCCCAGCTCAGCAATTGCTTTTTGATTTTCTGGATTAGCCCAGGAAATTCTAGATTTTCTTGTAAGTTTAGATGGAACATTTAGACTTCCAAATGTGCTGGTTTATTTCTCCCTCCTTTTTTGCCCAGAGCTGATGATATTTGCTTTTATGCCTTTGTTTATCAAACTTTCTGTGGGCTTTGAGTGAACCTTTCTTGGTCCCATGTTGGAAACCTCATCAACCTTTAGCAAGTGGGGGTGGTGGTGTTGTTTTTGTTGTTATTGTTGTTATCTCTGAACCCCATCAGCCTTTCTTTCCCCTGCTTGTGGAATCCTGCCGCAGTTTATTTGATTTTATTTCCTGTGGTAAACATGTCAGCCCAATATTCCAGTTTCCTCCTGCCTGTAAAACCTGGTGCCTTTTGGAGCAGCAGGTGTCCATATCCCTGAAATATGTGATATCAGAGGGCTGGATGAAATATCCCACCGAAAATCATTCAAGTGGTTGTTTCTCTGGGTGCAGATTTATGGAATGCACCCCGTGGAAGGCTGGAATGGAAGTGCTGGAATCATATAACTTAATAAAAGGATGACAGGGGGGTTGTGTGAAATACAGGTGGTGTTTCCTGTGAGCCGTTTAAAACTCAGCTGGGGTCATAAATAGAAAGAGCTCGACTTAAGGACACAATTTCTGGAGACCTCTCCGAGCACTGCTGAGCTTTTCCCAGGAGTTCAGCATTCCAAAGGTTATATGGAGCAGGGACTCCTTTTCAAAAGTGCTCTGAAGGTCAAAATCCTTCCCAAAGCCTGTGGGTTTTGCCTGCCAGTACCTCATGTGGGCTGTGGGCAGCGGCACGAATCAATCACTGCAGCTTTCTGGCTCCCTCTTCCCTTTAGGATTTTGGAACGCTACGTCCAAGACCAGATTCCGGGGGCGACGGTCGTGGTGGAATCCATCGGAGCACGGAGGTTTGGGGACGGGTATTCCGAGGAGGATTACACCAAGTCCGACCTCATGGTCTATGCCATCGACCCGCAAACCAACAGAGCCATCATGAGGAACGAACTTTTTAAGTGAGTGTTTCGCTCCTTGCTCTCCCTCTATTCCCATGGATTGCTTGGGAATCTGTTGCTGTGTTAGAAACTGGTTCAGCACAATAGGAATAGAAAAATCCACTGAAGCAGCTGCTGCATGGATACCCCCTATGGATGGCTTGGGAATTTGCCACGTCCTGGTTCAGTCCAGTGCCTCGGGCTAAATTGTCCCAATGTACGTGATTCAGACAGTGCTTGAAATAGGTTTTGTCCACCCTGTGAAGGAGCTTCCAGCTGAAATTCCTCCAAAGAATTCCCTTCGTGTGTACCAAAAGTCCTGTGTGATCTCCAGCCTTTGGTGCTGCGGTGTTGACCTTCAGGCTTCCCACTGCTTCTGTTTGGTGCATGAGTCCTTTCTTCTTTTCTTTGGGAACTGAGGGAGAGAGGGAAGGGAAGTTTGGGGAAGGGAAGTTCAGGGAAGTTCGGGGAAGTTCGGGGAAGGGAAGTTCAGGGAAGTTCAGGGAAATTTGGGGAAGGGAAGGGAAGTTCAGGGAAGTTCAGGGAAGTNTGTTCTTCAAAACCCTTTTTTGTTTGGTTTTTTTTTTTGCCCATGTTTCACCTTGGTGTTGGTTTTTATCTCAGTGAGAACCCCACCAGGCTCTTCCTGTGCTGAGCACGTCCTCAGCAGCCTGGCAGGAAAAGGCTGTGAACCACAGCAGGGAAATGGGGTTGGAAAAGGGGGAAAAGGGCTTCTTCTGCCGAGCTCCTGGTGGAGTGCAGAAGAACCACAGTGTAGGAAACCTCTGCAGATATTCAGAGTTTAGAGGCTGGGAAAGATCACTGGGATCAGTCTTGTTGCCTTGAGTGGCTACATAGAAACAGAGACTAGACAGGAGTAAGGGAATAAAGGTGATATTTATTTGAAAGGCCTTCAAAGGTACACCCTGGGGAGCCCAGAGGCTGCTGCCAAAATGGACCCTGAGATGGACAACGAGTCACGAGTTCTTCACACTTTTATAGGTTTGGTTCATTTGCGTGTCAGGGTTAATTCTCCAATTAAAGCTTCAGTTAATGATGTAATTTCCCCAAGCTTGCCCCCCTCTCAGAGGCTTTTGGTTTATACTTTTTGGGCCTAGGACAGTCTGGGGGTCCTTGCAGAGCGAGCCTGGAGAGGCATTGTTGTGTCTACCCAGCATGAGAGAGCAGAAGTTAACAGGCTACAAGAATCCTCAGAGTTACACACCAGGCAGTTCAGGATTTGAAAATATAAAAGTTAAAACCCAAGGCATCATTCCCCCCCTTCCAAGACATCAGTCTGAGCAAGTCTGGGAACTCCCCAGAATAATTCTGCTCGGAACATATCTGTCAGCAAAGCAACTGCACCAGAAAATCCAATCAGCTACAGCCTGGGTGTTGTTATTGCAGGGTAATTCCCTGTCAAAAATTAGGCCTTTTGTCTTTTATTTTTAATTTGTCCAGGCTCAGTTTTAGTATAATTTTGAGTGCTAAATTAAAGCATCGAATGTTGCTTTTCATTTCTGGGTCCCACCAAGGTCTGGGCTCATGATCACATCATCTTCTATATTTTTATTCTTGAGAAGTTCTGCTCTGGGCTATGTTTTAATTCTTTTAATCATCTAAAGTTTTCTCTGAACCTTCTCCAGTCTTCCAGCATCATTTTTCTGAACTAGGAATATTTAAAAAAAAAAAGAATATTTGATATAAAAATGTTATATAAAATAGAATTAATAGCAATAGCAGCTTTCAGGTCTCAGTGATGCTTTGGGTGTTCGTGGTCACTTGTCCACTCTTGGTCATTCCCAGAATGGAGTCACTATGATCTTTTCCCAGTTTTATTCAAGATTCTGAAACCCTCTTCCTCCTCCCTTTGGAAAGCTCCCAGTAAATCCACTATTACCAGGATATGAAAATCAGCTGTTATGTGAACATCGAGGCAGTTGGCTCTTTGAATTCCAGGAAAAATAAACTTTTCTCTTTGCAGACTCTCTTCATGGCCAGAAAAAAAGTGTCCCTCTTCATTTTGGCACCCTTTGAAAACATTGGAATGTCTTTTTAGGGGTGTTCAGTTGTCCAGTGAAGTACCCAGAGCAGAACAGAGTTAAGATGGGTTAAAAATCAGATTTTCCAACAGGAAGGGAAGGGGGAATCATCTGAGAAACAACCTCATTAAAATGCTCCCTGTGCCTGCACACTCAGCTTTTTAGGGGCTTTTTTTCTTTTCTTCAAAAGCCTTTAAATATTTAAACCAGCAAAATCCCAGGGAATGCTTCCCTGGCTTTAGGGTAGAGGTGAGTGTCAGCTCACTGGAGTCAGGAGGCAGAGTTTTGCAGCTGGAGTTCCCAAGTTTTCACTGGAAAGTGGGAGAACCTCAGGAGATTTGGGCCAGGGATGTACCCAAACCTACAAAGTTTTTAACCCCCTAAAAAGACAAAGCTCCCTCCTGGGAGTCTGATTTCAGAGGAATGGCTCAGGGTTCTTCCTGCCACGGTCACAGGACTTTAGCAGTGGTTGTCCCCTCACTGGGAAGCCACGAGTCCCAGCCACCCTTCTGCCAGCCAGGAATCTGCTCTGGATCTAACAGAAAAGAGATCAGTGGGAGAAAGGATCATTTCATAAACTGGATGTGGTGGGAGAAAAGTGAGTAAGTTGGAAAGAAACAGAACTTCCTGGTTTAAACATTTAATTACCAATAAAGAAGATCAATTCCCACAGGTGATTTTCCAGGTGTTCAACAATTCCATGATGTATCCAGGACCAACAGCACAGAATTAGTGACTTCTGCCAGCTGGAAGTTTTACACAGCTCACCAGATGATTGTGTGGTGGAAGATACCTGGGGCTTTTCCAGAATGGGCTTTTTTGGGAACACCCTGCTGTGTTCCTGCTTCTAAAACAGAGTGGAGGCTCTGATTTAACAGAATTCCTTGTGGACCTGTCACTGTTTGGAAACCATTATTTGTGAAGGTCGAATGCAGGGGGAGTTGAGGATGGAGTGGAACAGCAGGTGGAGAACTGCAGGGATCCAAGCAGGAGCCAGGGATCCAAACCCAAAGCAGCTGGAGCTTGGAGAAGAGGATGGACACAGCAGCTCATCCCAGTGGCAGCTGAACAGAGTCACATCTGTCACCATGAGAAGCAAACCCCACTGAACCAAAGACTGAGGCTCCCATTATATTAATCCCACCATATTTCCAGGAAAATGTTTGGCTGGCAAACAAATGCATGATTTAGAAGTCATGGATGTAGCAGCCACTGCCAGGGGGTAAAAGCATGTGTCTCTCAAGATTTGCAGAATTTTCCCTGTCCTGTGCTTTGTAGGACTGACACACAATGAGAGATCCATATTTTTCCTAAAGACTGTTATGATTGATTACCTGAAGTCTTTATTGATCAGGGATCCCATAAAACAGAATCATTTAGGTTGGAAAGACCCTCTGAGCTCACCAGGTCCAACCCTTAACCCAGCACTTCCAAGCCCACCACTAAACCATGTCCACTAAACCATCCACACATTTATGGAACACCTCCAGGGATGGCGACTCCAAACCTCCCTGGGCAGCCCCTGCCAAGGCCTGAGCAGCCTTTCCATGCAGAAATTCCTGCTGCTGTCCAACCTGAGCCTCCCCTGGCCCAGCCTGAGGCCGTTTCCCCTTGTCCTGTCCCTGTTCCCTGCCAGCACAGCCCGACCCCCCCCGGCTGCCCCCTCCTGTCAGGGACTTGTGCAGAGCCACAAGGTCCCCCCTGAGCCTCCTTTCCTCCAGGCTCAGCCCCTTTCCCAGCTCCCTCAGCTACTCCTCATCTGATTTTTGCTCCAAATCTGATGTCACTCCAAAAATGGGTCTGAACAGTACCTGTGCTTCACTATTTCCTCCCTCTCCCACAAACCCCTAAAAGACTCGGAGGCCACTCAGATAATTTCCCAGACTGAAACGTTCAGCCTCCTTTCCTGTCTTTTATAGGGAAGAGGCTTTGATTTATTGGAGCATAAAAACCAGTTGAATCCAGCAAACTCCTCCTGCATAAATTAAGTGGAAAATGTCCCCTGTTAAGAAGAAACTGTGTGAAGCTCCTGCACAACGTGTCAGGTTCCATCACGGAGTGAACGCTCACGGCTGAGTTACGAACCCGTTAAAAAGGGTTTGTCGGGAAAACACCGGTGGAATTTCAACGGAGAGATGGTTAAAATCACCCAGGGATTTAATGCCATCCTGCTGGGAAGGCTTTTGCCAGCTCAAAGGACGTGGGACATGCACCAGTGACATCTAGTGAGCAACAAAAGAATGTTTATATTCACTCTATGCCATCATTTAGGTTGGAAAAGGGATTTTTTTTCTCAAGTACCAAGGAAATGGTTTGTGGAAGACATCAGGAATGGGAATTATTCTTCCAGACACCTTTGTGAGGGTGAGAATCAGCAGCCTCTTTGCCCTCAGTATCATGGAACCAGTGCAAATTCATCGTTCAGGATGAGCTGTTCTGCTTGTGATGAGATCCAGTTCATGCACTGCACACCCAGAGCAGAGTGGGTTCTCTCCAGAATTCCAAAAAAAATGAAACAGGGACAAGAAATGCTATGAGGATTTATCAGGGAATTGATCTGAGGGGAAGTCGATTGTAAGGAATTACCACCCTTGAAGAAACGGTCTTTGAGGAGTGGAATTTCTGTCTCGTGATCAGAGTAAGGAAATCAAAGCTATCTCAGGCTTTCTTTAGACATTCAGAATTTATACCCAAAAATACAGAATTTTTTTTTGTTGTTTTTTATTTGAAATTTTCTGAAGGTTTCTTCCCTTCATCTTTCTCCTGGAGAACCCCTGTACATGTAAGGATCTGGAATTCTGTTATAGCTCCCAGCTTTTAGGATCCTCCTTCCTAACACATCTTCTGCTTTGGTCTTCAGAGCTGGGCAGCTTGGGAGACACTCAATCCTCACTTCTGGAGTGATCCAAGGATTTTATTTTCCTTTGGAAGTTAAATGTATTTTTTTGTCCAGCCAGCCGAAGAATTTCCCGAAGGAGCTGAGCAAATCATCTAAAAATTGCCTGATTTTAGGGTGACAGCAATCACAGAATCATTAAGGGTGGAAAAGACATCTGAGGTCATGGAATCCAACATTCCCCCAGCACTGACCCATGTCCCCAAGTGCCACATCCCCAGGTTTTTTGAACACTTCCAGGGATGGTGACTCCACCACTGCCCTGGGCAAGACCAAGGTGATCTTTAGGGCAGAGTGGTCCTTAGGGATGTGTCCAAGAAGGGTTGGTTGATCCTTGGGATCAGAGAAGAGAAGGAAAAGCACAAAGCAAGGCCTTTGTGATGCCACCGAGGACTTTGTGCCTCTGCAAATCAGGATAAGCTCAGCTCAGCCCTCCTCTCCAGTGTTAAAACTGCATCCTGGTGTTAAATGCATTGGAATTGTCCCTGGCACCGGGGTTACAGGGAATTGCCACAATTCCAAAGCCCAGAAACACGATGTATGTGCTTTATTGGACTATTAACCCTCCGTAATTAAAGCTTGGCCCTAATAGTGGGGTGACTTTGTGTCATTGAAGGTTCCTGGATGGCAAACTGCTGGATATCAACAAGGAGTTCCAGCCCTACCTGGGCCAGGGCGGGCGAATCCTGGAGATCCGCACGCCGGACGTGGTGGCCAACGTGAAGAAGCAGGCGCAGGCTTTGGGCTACACGGAGGGGGCACTGCTGGCCCTGGCTGTCATCATCATCCTGTGCTGCATGCCAGCAATCCTCATCGTCATGGTCAGCTACAAGCAGTGAGTACCCTCCTCCTCCTCCTCCTCCTCCTCCTCTCCCAGGGCTTGTAACCCTGTAGCAGAGATGGCTGCATTTCGTAGCAGAGCCGCTCCCGCGGTTATCCATCATCACAAGGTTAATTTCTATTTATTATTGCCTATTTCTGCAGTGTTTTGTATGTATTGTCTATATTTCTGTTATTTTAATTTCTACTACATAAATTAGTTTCTGGTTTTAGTCCCTTCTCAGCTCAGGGGTTGCTCGATGCTTGGTGGGATGAACACAGAAAATCCACGGGAAGTGCGTCCCGGACTTCCCAACGCGGCGCAGGGTTTTTGTGCCAGAACGAACAGCAGCTCAAAACCCAGGTGTTTGGCACAAAAGTGAGGGTTCAGAGCTGAATTCCATGGCCAAAAAGAAAAAAAAATAGAGGAAAAAGGTGCTGTTTGAAGAAATGAATCAAAAATCAAATTAGAGGACGCCAATACCCTTTTGGCTTAAATCCTAAAATATTTTTTCCTGAGCTTCTTAACTGCACATGTTTCCTGGAGAGTTGGTTTTCTGCCATTTTAGGGCAACATCAGAGATATTTTATCATATTTTCTCTTGCCTCTTACACACTGAAGAGGTTCAAGTAATTGGCTGATAAATTAATTCAAATCAACATCTCCAACAAGCTCCTCTCAACTAAAATTTTCAGGTCCACTCATATTCAAAAATCAGTGCATCTGGACTTAAAGGCTCCATATCTATTCTTATTTATTTATTTTTATTTATTTATAGTTTTTTCTCTAATTAAATATTATATTCATAAATTTCCATATACATTATATTCATATTCATAGATTTATGAATCCATTTATTCACAGATTTATTCTTTAATTAATGATTATGTTCATATCTCCGTTTCCCCAGTTTGGGGTCAAGGGAAAAAATGCCATTTAAAAACGTTTGGAGGAGCTTGACCAACTTCTGCACCATTGGAAAGGCAGATCATTCCCAAAGTGCTCTTTCTCTCCCAGAATTCTGTGGAAAATTTGCTTCCATGAGCCAGTTCATCCTGCAATTCCTTGGTGGCCGTTAGCTGAACTGCAGATTCCTTAAAGAAATGGAACAGCCCCATTTTATCTTGGCATCTGTTGGTTTATCCAAGCATCATCAATCTCTCTTAGGAGCTCTCAGAAATCTGCCTAAATTCATTTCATCCAAAAATCCCATTTTTCCCATCTAGAAATCTGACTTGGAGTGGGATTTCTGGCAGCCCACTGTGAATAAATTGTATTTTTATGGGAAGTGCCAAAGAAAATGAAAGGAATTTTAGAGTTAAATTAAAATCCTGAGCTGGTTTTTGCATTCCAGGCTTTTTCACTCCTCTTCCAAAGGAATCTCAGTGTTTTTCCTAAAATATTTCTTGAGTAATAAATCTAAAAATGATTCCTTTGAAATCCAGTATCCAGCACAACCCTGAAAGGTACTTATAAATTATTTATTATTTACTAATCACAAAAGAATGGCATCTTCTAAATGACAACCAAAAATAATACTCCTTCATTATTAAAAATATTTCCTATACATTTTTGAAACGTGCTGAAATGGGAAAATATAAATAAAATAACAATTATTTATGTTGTTATTTATAAACTAATTAAATATCAAGAAACAGGTATAACAATACACCTGCTTAAGAAAGAACAGGAGAAATATTCATGTTTTCATGTCTTGTTTTCTTTCCCTGCTGTAATTCGTATTTCTGCTGACTACAGAATTGTTTCCAGGGGATCAGAAGTAGCAGCCAAATGCTGTTCAGCTCTGGAAGTTCTGATTCTTTAAACAAGTCATTAATTCTGGAATTCAATGTGTGGAATAATTAAGTAGCCTGTAGTTTATTACTCCTGTTAGAGTCGCTGTTACGGGCAGTTGTTGGAAGCAGAATTTATTTAACCTTCCTTTTTATCTCTTTTTTTGCAACCAAACAGATTCAAAGAGTAAGTATTCATTTCCAGCTTTGTTTCTTCCAGCTCCCATAGGATTACTGACAAATTTTATTCTCAAAATATATTAAATACAGGGGTTTTTTTTAAAATTCCTATACTCCAACTTGCTCCTGAACTCTTGGTGGGATGAGTTTAAGTGATTTATTTTTATGGTTACTCGGTGTCTTTGGGATAGATCAGTCCCATCACCTCCCACACAAGGAGCTTTGTTTTCTGGACAGAGAACAGAAATTTATTCTACAGTGATTTTACTCCATATTAAAAAAAAAAAAGGGAATTTTTTCAGGAAAAAATGTTCATTGAACAGAAATTTCCCAGCCAACTCCATTAAGAAAAAGGAGTTGTGAGTGGACAAGGGGGAGTGGCATCTCCTGACTGAAAGAGAGTAGGTTTAGATGGGATTTGGGAAGGAATTGTTCCCTGGGAGGGTGGGCAGGCCCTGGCACAGGGTGCCCAGAGAAGCTGGGGCTGCCCCTGGATCCCTGGCAGTGCCCAAGGCCAGGCTGGACATTGGGGCTTGGAGCAGCCTGGGACAGTGGAAGGTGTCCCTGCCCATGGCAGGGGTGGCACTGGATGGGCTTTAAAGTCCTTTCCAACCCAAACCATTCTGGGATCTGGGAAGCTCTGGGATTCCACCAAGACAGAACAACAGGGAGCTGAAAAATCCAGGAGAAGATGATCACGTTGCCACTTCGATGAAGACAAAATCCAGGGATGTTTATAAACTGCAGGGCAAGAACATAGAAAACTTCCCATTTTGGCTTTACTGGGGGCGTGTTTTGGGGTGTTCTGATGGGTGTTTCTCCTTCCCCCCATGCCCTCCAAAGGCGCCAGACTGAGTGTGCCAAGACTGCCAGGATCCAGATGGCTCTGCCAGCAGGAAAACCGGCCGGAGCCGCGGCCAACAACCTCTATGAGGAGCTTGGAGACAGCACAATGTGAGTGTTCCTTGAGATCCATCCACAAAAGCCTCCCCAGGGCAACCTGGGATAGTGGGAGGTGTCCCTGCTCGTGGCAGAGGGGGGAGTGAGATGGGCTTTAAGGTCCCTCCCAGTCCTGACTATTCTGGGATTCTGGGGTTCTGTGAAATCACTTCATGCAGGCTCTGTGTAAAAGGCTTTTCTTCATTCCCCAGCTGCTTGGGGTTCTCCAACATCCAGAAAAGAAATAGGCTGGCTCTGGAAGGAGGGAAAAAACCAATTTAATCTTCTCGTAGTGCATGGGGGAACCTTTAACAGACTTTAAGTGGGCAAAAAGGTCTCACCAGATGGTTTTCCTAAGAGCAAGATCCTGGAGCAGGTCATTGCTGCCAGGCTTGGGTTCCTTGGCACATCCAGGCCAGTATTCCATGTTTTCCAAAGCTGTTGAGTAAACACATCCAATAAAATTCATTGTTGTCCATTGCACACATCCAAAATGATAATTCCCTGAAAATCGCTGCCCCAAATTCCCCATTTCCTGTAGTAAGAAGTGTTCAGTTTGTTGGGGGTTTTTTGTTCTAAATTTAAACCTGTTTAAATATTGAAATTAAAGGAACTATCAGAGCAGAGAAACCCCTGGCAGCTCAATAAATGCATCTTTCACCTCTTCCATGCCCATAAAATAATAATCTTGCAAGGTTGCCTCCCTTTTCATGCCTCTGTGAATCTGAAGTTGATGGACTCCAACAACAATTTAACTCACAGCAGGAAAATATTCCAGCCAATTATTATTTGTCTGATACTGGGGGGGATTGTTGATAAGCTTTGCCACACTTCCTTATCTCTGCTTATACTTGAAAACCAAGTGAAGAGCCCAGCTTTGATAATATTTGGAGCAGGTAGGGAATGAATGGATGGTGGAAACCAGGATTGCTCCGTTTTCAATCATGATTTGTTTTGCCCAGAAAGTTGGAATTTGCCAGCTGGTGTGATGGAGTTTGTAAAATGTTACAGGGCCACGAGAGAGCTTTAACTCTGGGACAACTGGGTGCAGTCTCTGCGTGTGGAATGATTCCAGGGCTTGAGCTTTTCTGGGTAAATAGGGGGCTAAAAAATGCTGGGAGCAGGAATAGCTTCTCCTAAGGGCTGAGTTGTTGCCTTTTGCCTTTGTCAAGTTATGCTTGGGCAGGAAGGGAGGAAAAACGTGTGGAAAAAGGTTTCTTGGAATGGGAACACTTGTGTTTGTGAAGTCACATCTGAACCCTTGTGCAGGGGGGTGCCTGCTGGATAAAACTCACTCTTTTTTTTTACACTAAACCAAATTTCTGCTGATGTGATGCTAAACCCAGAAAAAGCCTCCTTGTGCTTTATCTGCAAAGGTTTTTTGGGGTTTAGTACTGCCCCAAAGAGGTGCCGGTTCCCAGATCTGCAGTATTGACTTTGAGGCTTAGCTTTATGTTAATTTGGACTAAAAAACAGTCTTTGTTGCGCCAGAAAAGGTGCTGTAGTTGGAATATTTTCTCTCAGATGTCTTTGCATGCAACCAAGGCTTATCCATCGTGCTGAGGAACTGATTAAACACAAAAATCCTCCAAAGATTAATCAAAAGCCATAGGATTTTAAAGAAAATAACAGCCTTCAATAAATACAATTACAAATTAACTTCTTCTTCCCCGTTAAATATTTCACTGCAGGGCACAGGTATACCTTAGGAAATTCTTATTTGGGGAAAACCTTTTATTGCCATTTTTCATGAGTTTTAGTACAATATTCCCTGTTTTACTTGTCCTAAGTCTGCCATCTTTCATTTGCAGTGTCTTGTTTGCTTTCTTTGGTGTTTATAGCAAATGAAATGGAACAAAGCTCTTTAGTTTTAAATCTGCCTTGTCTCACCATTTTCATTTTTCCCTGTCTTTGGATCCATAGGCATCAGTAAGTAAGCTTCTTTCACTGTCTTAAATATTTGTAGCTGGTAGAAATTAGTTGACTTTCCTTCCAGCAATTCCCATCCAACCTTGCAAGGTGAAGCTCGTATTTTATTTGTCCATTGAGCAGGAAAGACATTTACTGGGAAGTTTCAATACTTCTGTGCTTCTTTATCCCTCTTCTTGGAAGTAGGCAGAGGAAGGGTGATTGCTGAACTTGAAGGGCATTATTTCTAAAGCCAAAGGGTCAAAAAAAGCCAAACCAACGCTGAGTGCATGAACAGAAGTTTGCTGGGAGTTCATGGATTTATGGCTGGATTTAAACCTTCCTTGGCTGTTAATTCCAGTTCCATGCAAGGCCTGGAGAGTCTTTGAGTTCACAGAAGCTGAACTCACTGGTCCTCAGTGGTTGAAACAGCTCCACACAAAGAGAAAAACACTGTGGGGTCACCTCAGCTCTCAGAGGCCTCGTGTGGAGCGAGGAAGGAGCTGAGGAGCTTTTGAAATAATCTGCTCCAGTGGCAGAAAGGTGGTGGCACCTTGCATGAGCCTTCTGCTGGAGGGACCCCTTCAAGTTCACAGTCGCTGCTGCTCTCGCCTCTCAGTGCTTGACCTCAAAGTTTGCTGCTTCAGAACTCAGAGTTACTTTACACCTCAGGGGCCCAGCACAGGAGGGACCTGGAGCTGCTGGAGAGAGCCCAGAGGAGGCTCCAGGATGAGCAGAGGGATGGAGCAGCTCTGCTGGGAGGAAAGGCTGGGAGAGCTGGGGGTGCTTCCCTGGAGAGGAGAAGGCTCCAGGGAGAGCTCAGAGCCCCTTCCAGGGCCTAAAGGGGCTCCAAGAGAGCTGGAGAGGGACCGGGGACAAGGGCTGGAGGGACAGGACACAGGGAATGGCTCCCCACTGCCAGAAGGCAGGGCTGGATGGGATATTGGGAAGGAATTGTTCCCTGGGAGGGAGGGCAGGCCCTGGCACAGGGTGCCCAGAGAAGCTGTGGCTGCCCCTGGATCCCTGGCAGTGTCCAAGGCCAGGCTGGACATTGGGGCTTGGAGCAGCCTGGGACAGTGGAAGGTGTCCCTGCCCATAGCAGAGGGTTGGAGCTTCGTCATCTTTAAGGTCCTTTCCAATCCAAACCCTTCTGGGATTCTCTAATTAATGTGAAGTTAATTATTTTTCATCCAGTTCTATTCTGCCCAGAGGAAGCCTTAGGCACGCTCAGCTCTGGCAAACTGCAGTGCCTGGAGAGAGTTTATTCACTTTGTGGAGCTTTGCTGGGTGTTTTTTGCAAATGGGAGAATGATCCCTAGATTCTGTGCAGGAATTCCAGTCCTCCTGGCTCCCTGCACCATTAGGAAGCTGGGGGGGTTCCCTGCATGGGTGGTTCCCGGGTCAAAACAGGAAACAAAAGTCAAAAGTGTTTCGTTACTAAATACAGACCCTCAGGGGACTTTTACATCTTAAATAGCTTAGAGGAAAATGAAGATCTCTCAATTAACTCCTTCTAGGTATTTCAATTTCTCTTCCAGTTTTTCTGGGGAATATTTAACCACCAGAGGTTAATTTTTCATTAATTTGGATTTAGTTATGTTTTCTGAGATACGAAACAACACCACCAAAACCCATGGAACGATGTGACCAACAGGTCTAAAACTTCATCTTCCAACATTTACAGAATCATGGAAAACTCCATTTTTTTCCTCCTATTCCTTTGCCAAAATTCATATTTTGGTAGAGACAAGGCTTAGAATTTTTAACTCAGAACTTGTGTGAAAATACTGGACATCTCTATGTCACTAAAACCAGTCTTGAATGATATTTTAATTTGTGCAAGTAGATGAGATTGCTACTCATGCTGTACTTCAGCTGTGCCTGACACAGGCCCAAATCTTAAATTTCTCACAGTTTGAGAGAAAAATAAAAATCATTTCAGCCTGAGGTGAGCATTATTTAAAATAGGCCTCTCAGGGCAATTTTCTAACAGGCACTTCGGGGCTATTCATTTTAAAACACTGTTTCTTTTTAAATCTCCTCAGAAGGTTGTGGTATTAAAAATATTTGAAGGAGGAAGTTAATGAGGGACTGGGAGGTGACAGATGAAGTCCAGAAAGTGGTGACACCTCCTACTTTTGGTGTAGAAATTCGATGTAACCCAACCACAGGGGCTTTTCACTGGGTTCAGCGTGGTGGAAAGATGAAATTCATACACACAAGAGATGCAGTTCATTCACATATTGATACTTCTGTGACATTTTCTGTCTCTGGGTGGATAGGGCACAATATTAACTGATCATTTCGAACTTTAAGGGGTTTTTTTAAGGAGACATGAATTTATTTATGAACTCACCAAGTAGCCACGCAGCTTCAAATTAAAACAAGCAGCAACTTGTTTTAATTTTTCTTCCTTGCCCCTTAAAGAAGATGCAAAAGTAAATGTCTTGCCCAGTAGTAGACGTGCTCCTTCTGTTGGGTTGTAGCTCGCTAGAAGTGATTTAATGGCTCTGCTTCATGTCTTAAGTTCTTTTTTTCTCTCTCTCATAAGTACCTATGTCCATGCATGTTTCCTCACATGTGATTATCTTCTTTTCTTTCAAGTCTTTTTCTTCTCTACCATTTCCAACAAAGCAGGGGAAAAAAGTCAGTCTTAGAAGAAGGAGACCGACAGAGAGTTATAAGCAGCTTTGCTTCCCGTGCTATAGAGGCTCACAAGCAATCCAATATCAATGGATCCCTGAACAATAACCTCCCCAAATCCTCGAGTAACATCACTTTTTTGTCCGATGAGAACCCGCTAACGACCCGAAACCCGTTGTACGTGGAAGGTTCCCCTCAAAGCCCCGCTGTCGCGGGGTTCCTACGGAAAAGGAACGATACTTTGGATACTCTTTCTCCTTCGAGGCTGGTCTGGAGAGAGGCCTCTTTGGGGGGCAGCTACCGGGCGTGGACAGTGCCCACTCACCTGACCAGGAGGCACACGCAGGGGTCCCTGGGCAGGCCGATTATCATGGACCCCATCCAGTGGCAGCAGCAGAGGCTCATGGCCAAGGAGGACGGAGCTGAAAATCGGGATAGCAGTGACGATGTCAGCAGTCCACTCTTCCAAAAGATCAGTAGCCCCAAGCTGACTGTGAAGGAGAAGGCGAGGCAGTTCGAGGCGCTGCAGGAAATGAAGCAAGTGAGGTCTCCCGAGGTGAAATCCACGCGGTCGCCCGCAGACAGTGCCAGCGTCCAGGAGGGAGAGAACGTGCCAGAGCAGTCTCCCAAAAGCGTGGTGGCTTCTCCCCGCCTTCGCTCCTCCCCTGTGTCCTCTCCAACACCTTGTGCTGAAGGAGTTGAAGCGGAGGCCGCCGTGGTCCCCTCTGTAATCGTCACTCACCACGACAACCCTGAAGAACATTCTCCTCCACCCACTCGCAAACCAACTCCTCCGTCTTCTAGGATAAAGAGACCACTTTGTCAAAGTTGTCTAGCTCCTCAGACCAAAGAAGTTGTAGAAAGCATTCCAGACCCACCTAAAATTCCCCCACCCCCACCTCCACAGCTGCCACCTCCACTGCCGCCACCACCTCCATCCCCTCCTCTGTTGCCACCACATCCTCCGCCTCTGCCTGCTGTTTCTCTTCCTTCTTCTTCTTCTTCTTCTTCTTCTTCTTCTCCATCTCCTCTTAGCACTCAGCTCCTGTCCCATGCCAAGCATTCCAAATCCCCTGCCAAACAGCCGGCTGTCCCCGCCCCGGCCGCAGTGCCAGAGCCTCCTCCCCGCAGGGAGCTCAAAGGAATTCTTAAAAACATTCAGAATTTGGCCGCCATCGAGAAGTCGGTGGCCAACATGTACAGCCAAATAGACAAGAACCACCTGCTGCCCAAGCACGTCCCCAAGCTCAAACCGGCCCCGAGCCCGGAGCTCCCCACGCCGGAAGCCGCGGCCGAGCACAACCAGCAGAACGGGAACTTGGGCTGTGTCGTGGAGGAGCTGGAGAAACGCTTCCCCTCCCAGTCGACAGCTCTGTAATGCTCACGGGTGGATGTGCCCTGCTTTTTTTTGAGTGGGAGGACTGTGATGCAGCACACGGTATCTGCCTCGGACTCTCCGGAAATGCCGGCTTTTCCCCCTTTTTTCCGCTCCACGCCATAATTTCCCCATTTCCAATCCTAAATGGAGGGACATTGTCTTTGCCGTTGGCTCGGAAATTTGTGATGTAAAATAGAACTCTCCACGTTGTTCTCTCAGAACTACATCTTGCTGGTTCTTGGTCTGTTTACTGGAAATTCTTGGGGAAAGCTGTCCATTTTTACCCAAAGATGGGGCATAGATGGCAGTGGGCTCAATCCTTCTTTAAGCAGCCTTCACTAGGTAACATCAGTAAGATTTTCCTGTAGCTGTGATTGGAATCTCTTGCTTTGCCCATAAAATGCCCCCCCTGGAAGGAATCTCCTGCCACATATTGGGTGTCAAAGCAAGGAAGGCCTGGGAGCAGCAGGCTCAGCTCCGGTGAGCCGGGTTGTTGGGTGGGATGGTGGCCCTGCCTACGGGATGAGCTTTAAGGTCCCTTCCAAGCCAGGCATTTCATAACTCCATTCTGCATCTCCCTACTCCGGGGACTCTGCTCTGCTGACCTTTTCTGGCAGCTCAGTTCCTGTGTCCAGTGAGAGGAAGGGTTTGCTCTTGGTTTCTCAGCAAACGTGGCTGTGTCCCCACTCCTGTTCTTCATCTTCTGCCTTCCATTGCATTTTTTTTTTATATTGTAACTGCATGTGAAAAGTTTTTATTTTGTAAATTCCTTTCATGTACGAAGCATTTGTTGTTTGTTTTTTATGATTTTGCATGTGCATGTTGTTGCTGTCTCTGTTTAATTTCCAAGCTGAAACATCTCAATTAAATTGTAATAAAGTCACTCTGATTAGTGTCACCAGGCAAAGGTTTTCCAAGTGCTTGTAAAAATCCACGTAATGTGGATTTACTTAGCAGCTTTTTTGCTCACAGCCATCTAAATCAGATCTTTACATTAAATATGTCAATTATAAATGTTTATGTAAAGTAAATTAGCTTGTCCTTTGAAAAAATGGTAAGTAAAAGCAGTTTGGGCATTTAAATGTTTGGTTCGACTTGCAAGTTTCCTTTCAGTGCTTTGCCAAAATCTAAAAAGTTTAAGATGACAACTTTGAAAAACCATATTGGGAAAGGCAGATATTACCTAATGAAGCAAAACTGAAATGCCAGTTCAGTATCAACACTGTAATTCTGAGCAAAAAGGTAATTCGTTCCTTTTCAGGCTATTTATCAGACTCAACATTTCCACGGTGCTTGGCTTTTTCTCTTTTCTCCTGGTTTTTTTTTGAAGTCTGCAGGTATCAACACTGTGGATGCTTCAGTCAGAAGCTGCTCAAGGCAGTTCCTCATTCTTTGTCCCAGTGCCAGACTCCATTAACTCCATCCCACAAGCTCTGCTGCTCCACTAGAATTTTCCTTTACTTAAAACCCTTGTTGGGATAGGCTGTAGGAACAAGGTAGGTGTAGGAGTAGCCAAGTGTGTGAGGGGAGGGATTATCCATCCTATTTTTGCTGCAACAGAATCTGTGTCATTTATGGGATGTGCACATTTTGGATGCTCAATTCAAGGGTGGCACGACTGCAATGTTTTAATCAGTTTCCCAAAGCTCAGCACCTATTAGGGTAGAGAATTGTTAGGATTGAAGAGCCAGAGTGGGAATATGACTTAAATGTTCCCTTCTGTGTCCTGGCCTTGCTCCTGGCGAGGGGACAGTGGGAAGAGGGCAGAGATGGGCATGGGAAATTATCAGGCTGCTCATGTTCAGAGCTGATCAACCCCAAAGACAGAAGTTAAAATTTAAGCCCCCAAGTCCCACATTAGAGCTTGTAAAGAGCTGCTGCTGTGCAGATCTTTACACCCCCAGTGAAATGTGACACAAATAGGAGCTGGTTTTGTGGTCTGTAAGGTCACGCAGCAGAAGTGGAGGTGTCGAGTCATTCACAGAATAAACTCCAGTGGTTCAGTTTGACTGCAGTTATTTGGGATGTTCCTTAAGAAGAAAGAGTGGACATCACACAGAAGCTCCACTTTAAATATTTAATTTCATTGTTTCAGAAGAGTCTGGGAGGGGGTCATGGCAATCAGCTCTTTACTGATGAGGAACATTTACTTTCTCATTCTGGAAATCTTTATGAAGTTGAAAACTTTGCAAAACTGGATTCATTTTGTCTGGATATAACACAACCTTTGTTCTCCTCCTGGCTTTTTTAATAGTCTTTGTTTAAAAAATGAATTTTATTAGACCAGGAAAGAGGCTGTACCAGGGAAGTTCTGTACCATTGAGATGTCTGGGTGCTGCAGGGGGAATTGTTTTAAACCAAAAGAGGAGGAGTTCAGATGAGATGTGAGGAAGGAATTGTTCCCTGGGAGGGTGGGCAGGCCCTGGCACAGGGTGCCCAGAGAAGCTGGGGCTGCCCCTGGATCCCTGGCAGTGTCCAAGGCCAGGCTGGACATTGGGGCTTGGAGCAGCCTGGGACAGTGGAAATGGGTGGAGATGGAAGAGGATGAGCTTTAAGGTCCTTTCCAACCCAAACCATTCCATGATCCCATGGTACTGCAGTTCTGCAGCTCTATGAAGGATTAGATCCAATATAGGAGTTGGTAGCAAGTTCAGCATCTGTAATAATTTATATTTATATATAATTTGCCCCTCTCAGGTTGCCTGATTTGGTCAAGTGGAGTCTGATGTGACCCTGGATATGTCTCTCATCCTTTCATCATCAGCTTGATGGGGCCAAGTCCTGAGCAGGAGCAGAGATGGCATCAGTGGAGAGCTCTTCCATGCAGAGCTGGAATTTAATCACAGTGTTAACATTGCTCATCCTTCCCAATTTGTTCTCTGCTCCAGCTCTGAACTGCAGGAAATCTCCATTTTAGGAGCCAGGGCAAACTGATAAGTAGTTGCTCCCTCTGAGGAGTATCTGTAGTATTTGGGATCTGTGATGATTTTGCTTTAAATATGAAAACAGATCTAAGTTGTGGAAGAGCAAACACCTGCTGGGGTGCCAGGAATTGGGGAAATGCTGCTTTAGGCAAATCCCAGTCCCTTTAACCTCTTTAAGCAGTGAAAGGTCGGCACATCTTGTCCATGTGAGTTCATTCTGCCTTTATCTCTCCCCTTAAGCACCAGCTCCGTGTTCTGGCTGTCCTGTCACCCCACATCCTCACAGGCTCCGTGGCTTCACTTCCCATTCCACAGGGAAGATTTCCCTCTGACTGACTGCAGCAAAGAACATTTCCCCAAAGCAATCTCTCCCTCTGTGGAGAGCTGTAATTCCTTCCTGGAAACAAATGATGATGTTCTGACCTTTGTCTGTGTGCCAGCAGAGATCCTTGTGCTCTACTGAGTGAATGGGTATTTTATGTCTTTTGGGGACTTTTTTGTTCCTTCTAATCATGGCCACACAAAACTATTCGAGAAGTATCAGCGAAACTCAGCATGGTGCTGTTTTTGTGAAAGTTGAATTCCAAATTTAATTAGAATTACTCATATTATGCTTTTAATCTGCAATATAGTGCAATTAAGAGTAATAGACTTCCTCCTCCTCAGACCTCCTTTATCCAAAGGTTGTTGTAGGCAATATGGAAACTAAATCCAACATTCCTCGAGTGGGCTTTGAAAAGTCAGATCATCTTTGGATGATAAATCTTCATTTCAGCTGGCCATGAGGTTTATATTACATAGGCGACAGCATTAATTCAATGCTGATAATCAATTCCATGTGCTGAATATTAATAGGAAGATTTAGAGATGAGGATATTAAAGAATTAAAAGGATTTCTTTGGTCTTTATTATTTATTTAGTGTAATTAAAGACTTCCCCATGACTGCTGGCTGTGTCCTAGGTTAAGCCTAACATAATTTTGAGCATTTACCCTTTCCTTCTTAAAAACCATAACACAAATAATCCAGACTTATCCTTAAGAAAAATTCCAAGGCCTAAATTGTTGTTCTCTAGTTTTGCCGAAGTCATTTCAATTTTCAGGCACAGAATGTGAAAATAGAAAACCTGATAGACATAAATGCATTGGTCATGCCCAGGAATGGCTCCAAGAAAATGAATTAAACCAACAATAAATTCCCAATAAGATCAGAAGCACAAAGCCTGTGGCAAAATAACCACAGATAGCAAAAAAAAAGGGGATTAAACTCCCCCCACTGAGAAAATGTTAGGAAAGGTGTAATTGGAATAATAAAGTTGGTGCAAGAAATTAGTGATACAAGCTCCAGGGCAATTCCTGATGGATACAGAAAGTGCAGGAGCAGAAGAGAAGTTGTTTCACTGCTTGAGCAGAGGTGTGAGGGAACAGGGTCCCTGTGTGGGTGGTGGCACAGCGGGGAGGGGACGGGGCAGGTCCCCTCCCAGTCCCCCTTTCCCTGGGCTGAGTCCCTCTGGATGCACTGGGGATTGGGGATTTCTGCTCATCCATTCACAATCTAAAGCAAGCAGAGATCCCAGAGCTTCTCCAGCCTTTCCCATGCCTGTGTCCAGAGCAAACCCAAAGAAAAACCTATTTGGTGTTAGAGATATGTATTTCTTTCCATGCTAATTATATTTCTAATTACATTCTCTTCCACCCCTCTCCAGTGAGAATGGCAATGTGCATCTTTGTGCAGGCTCACAGCATTATCCTAATTTATTTCTTTTCTTTTTCTGGCTTCTAGGCGAGGATACGCACAGCAAGAGGTAAGGCTGGTGCCCAATTACCTTTAAAATGTTAATTACACCAACGTGCTTTTCCCACGCAGCCCAGGACTGGGGGCAGCAGGTGCTGGGGGATTCTCCCCTTCTATTCTGCTCTTGTGAGACCCCACCTGGAATTTTGTGCACAGTTCTGGTGCTCCCAAAATAAGAAGGACATGGAAGTGTTGGAGCAGGTCCAGAGGAGGCCACTGAGCTGCTGAGGGGGCTGGAGCACCTCCCCTGTGGAGCCAGGCTGGGAGAGCTGGGGCTGCTCAGCCTGGAGAGGAGAAGGTTGTGTGGAGACCTCCCAGCTCCTTCCAGGGTGTGAAGGGGTACAGGGAAACTGGAGAGGGACCCTGCAGCAGGAACTGGAGTGCCAGGACACAGGGAATGGGTTCAGAGTGACAGAGGCCAGGGATGGATGGGATATTGGGAAGGAATTGTTCCCTGGGAGGGTGGGCAGGCCCTGGCACAGGGTGCCCAGAGAAGCTGTGGCTGCCCCTGGATCCCTGGCAGTGTCCAAGGCCAGGCTGGACATTGGGGCTTGGAGCAGCCTGGGACAGTGGAAGGTGTCCCTGCCCATGGCAGGGGTGGGATGAGCCGAGTTTTAAGGTCTCTTCCCACCCAAACCACTCTGGGATTGTTTGCTGTGCAGCTCCTGGGTACTGAGTGCTTTAGAGACCAGAAATTGAAAGTGATTCAAGAAGTTTATGAGGCGTGGATCCCCTGGGGGCTGAGATCCATTGTGGCACGAGTGCGACCTCCAGCTCGGAGATCGCTGCTCAACCATCCCACGCCTGCTGCGATTTCCAATGCCACACCCAATCACCTGCCAGGCAGGGATGGGGCTCAGCAGACCTTCCCTGCAGCTCTGTGACGTCTGCTGCTCCTGCAGCATCATTTTCTCCAGCAGTGAAAATCAGGTAGAAGAGTTTCCTTCTGAACAATCTCATTTAACAATTGGAAAGTTCTCCAAAATACGTTTCTATCATAAAGGTTGATATTTGCTGATTTTTTTTTTCCTCCCTTTGCAGAGCTGCTTTGTGTCTCTTAATTCAGAGAGAGAGTTTAGTTCTCTTGGCCTCTGGTAGAAGTTCTTGAGTTAAATGTTTCAGACAATCATCACAAAAAGTGGGAATTTGATTTTATATTTAGGCGAAAGAAATGGTGGGCTGTAAAGGGATTTTACTGTATCAGGTGCTCAGTGTTCTCACAGGGTATGGAAGTATCCAGCTGCCTGCCATAAAAAAACTCTAAAGTATCTGTGGTTTCAGCATTTGTTCCTGATCTTAGACACCAATCACCTGCATTTTAATTGTTGCTGCCTAATTAACCTCTTTCTCATTTTCTTTTGTAGCAACAGCAGTTGCTGAGACCTTCTCTTCTCAGACCAGAGGTACCAATATTTTTCATTTCTTAATTATTCTATAAGTTTTGAAATGGCTTTTACATCATTTTCTAATGAAAACTTGCCTGTCTCAGGTAATTTTTTCCCCCTGGCTCTTACATAAAAAGTAAATTTCTGGCATTGTAAGCCCAGTTTATTTATTTTAATTAAATACTTTAAATTTACTGCATCTTGGTACTTCCAAGGCCAGGCTGGACAGGGCTCAAAGCAACCTGGGATAGGGGAAGGTGGGACTGGATGGGCTTTAAGGTCTCTCCCAAACCACTCTGGAATCTGTGATTTTCCCCATGAGCATCTTTCAGTGGCTCACACAGGCTTTATCCCACAGTTCCAGATTTCCAGACAGAATAATTTCATTGCTCTCCAGCTGCCATCTGATTTTCTCCAGGTGTCAGTCAGCTGCTGATGGATTATTGCAGCTGGAGCTGAGCTGAGCAGTTGGTGCTGGAAGCTTTAGCACCTTGCTGTGCAGTGCAATTGCAAACCTTCCTATTTCCAATCTTTTAGCCCCAAAATTGTTTCCAGAATAAGCAATAAGAGCCGATGTGAGATGTTGGTGTTTTCGTGCTGCAGGATGGGGATCGTTCTTGCAGTCAGAAGAAGTAATTACATCATAAGGAATAATAATGCCAGTAATTCCATTTGGGCCTTTTTCACACTGTTTGCATTCAATCAGTGTTTCTCTTTCCCAGGAGTTAAGTATGGAGTCTGGAATTGATCCAGGGCAGGAATACTACGGCCAGGATTACTACAGTTACGAGCACGGGTATAGTTCCATTTGTCCTCTTTATTCCTGAAAGTGCTGCTTTTCCAGGCTGGTGATGTTTGTTATTCCAGCAGTTAATCGTGGGACTTCCCTTCACCTCAGGATTACTTTAATCTTTGTGTCCACAAAGGCATGAACCGACAACAAAACTCTTTTCAGAGGTTAAGGGGGTGTTTGATAACTCCCTGCTCCTTTAAGAATGTCATTATTCCCCTTGCAGAGTGCACAGCCCATCTCTCAGGCTGCCTTTACATCCTTGGTGTGTGTATTTCTGCTGGCTGGGAGATTAATTTCCATCACCTCCTCCCCTCCTGAGGTCAGGTGTTAATCCTTTCTTCTCCTGGTTCCCAGCCAGTCACTGGCCTTTCACATTTCCCTCAAAAAACCCCATCCTGCCCTGTGGCCTTTTAAATTTCCCTCAAGAAACCCCATCCTGCCTTGTGGCCTTTAAATTTCCCTCAAAAAATGTTATCCTGCCTTGTGGCCTTTTGAATTTCCCTAAAAAACCTCATCCTGCCTCATGGCCTTTTAAATTTCCCTCAAAAAAACCCATCCTGCCTTGTAGCCTTTTAAATTTCCCTCAAAAAACCCATCCTGCCTTGTGGCCTTTTAAATTTCCTTCAAAAAAACCCATCCTGCCTTGTGGCCTTTCAAATTTCCCTCTAGAAACCCTATCCTGCCTTGTAGCCTTTTAAATTTCCCTCAAAAAATGCCATCCTGACTTGTAGCCTTTTAAATTTCCCTCAAAAACCCCATCCTGCTTTATGGCCTTTTGAATTTCCCTCAAAAAACCCCATCCTGCTTTGTGGCCTTTTAAATTTCCCTCAAAAAAACCCATCCTGCCTCGTAGCCTTTTAAATTTCCCTCACAAACCCCATCCTGCCTCATGGCCTTTTAAATTTCTCTCAAGAAACACCATCCTGCCTTGTGGCCTTTTAAATTTCCTTCAAGAAATCCTTCAAGAAACCCCATCCTGCCTCATGGCCTTTTGAATTTCCCTCAAAAAACGCCATCCCTGCCTTGTAGCCTTTTAAATTTCCCTCAAAAAAACCTATCCTGCCTTGAGGCCTTTTAAATTTCCCTCAAAAAACCCCATCCTGCCTTGTAGCNTCCCTCAAAAAACCCCATCCCTGCCTTGTAGCCTTTTAAATTTCCCTCAAAAAATGCCATCCTGCCTCACGGCCTTTTAAATTTCCCTCAAAAACCCCATCCTGCTTTATGGCCTTTTGAATTTCCCTCACAAACCCCATCCTGCCTTGTTCTGGTAAATCCCATCGGACTGCAAGCTCTTCAGGAATTAACCGCTGGCAATCTCCAGAATCGATCCCAAGGAAGCTGCTCTTTCATTCCACGATTATTAAGAAAGATCCCCCCCAAAAAATCAGGTGGATTGAAGGAAGGTTGATGCACTTAGTGGGGCCTTGACTGATCCAACAGGCCCCAAAATTCCGGTCGCCCTAAAGGGCTTGTGGCCGCTGGAACAGAAGGAGGGTTGGGATTTGGTTGCCGCTGAGGATGAAAGGGAGAGGGAAACACGAGGAAAGCCGTTCCCATCGGTCTGGAGGTGAATGTGGGCACTGGTGGCTGCTTGAGGAGGGGTGTGAGCACGTTTGGGCCCGTCCTGAGGAGCCGTGGTGTCGCTGGCAGGTACGAGCTGCCGCAGTACGGGAGCCGCCGGCGCCTGCTGTCGCCGTCGGGGATGTACGACGAGTACGGCGAGGTGGTGGTGGAGAGTGACGGTGGCTACTACTACAGTCCCCACGGGCCAGCAGCAGAGGAGGTAAGGAAGAGACTCTGGAGGGCTCCTTCTGTCCCTGCAACAGCTTGAAGGGCCACCAGACCTCGTCAGGTGTACGCTGGAATTGATTAGGATTGGTTTTTTTATAGATCAGCGTTGTTGGCCCTTCTGAGGGCCGGTAAAGTTTGTCAGCATAAAATTCCTTTTCGTTTTCTAGGCACAGAAAGGAATTGCTGAGTTTCTGTTGGTACCCACATCTGGTTTTACTTCAAAGAACAATCCACTTAGACTTGAGTAATTCCATTTTATGTCATTACCAAATGAGGAAACCTTCCAGTATTTGAAGGGGCCTACAAGGAAGCTGGAGAAGGATTCTTCAGCAGGAACTGGAGTGACAGGACAGGAGGAATGGCTTCAGACTGGAAAAGGGAAAATTTAGATTGGGTGCTGGGAAGGAATTGTTCC
>VZTH01007549.1:4071-17792 GCA_013397815.1 Aleadryas rufinucha | reverse complement strand
AGACAGACAGGCAGCACAGACAGCAGGCAGGCCTGTCACAGGGTGCATGCGCTGCCCGGAGGCGTGACAGCTGTTTCCGCTGACATCCGTGGCTGCTGTCTAAGGAAAAAGTTTCTCCTCTGGGCAGGCTGCCTGACCAGCCTGAAGGTTCTCGGCGGCTCCTCGGCAGGCAGCCCCAGGCAGCGCGAGCAGGTAGGACACGGCTGCTGCCTGTGCCTCTGTCCCCATTGCTTCCCCCAGCAGCCCCTCTTCAGCTGGGACTGGTGGGGGGCATAGCAGACAGGGGCTGTCCGAGCCCCACCCGTGCCCAAATCAAAGTACTTCACTGGTCTTGAGAGGGACGGGGGGGAAGGCATTGCATGTTTGGGGGGTGTCGTTGCATTGTTTCCTCTCCTGCATAGCCCCTGGGGCACAGAGCTGAGTGAGCCTTGGGGACACGCTCCTGGGGATTGGGGGTTCCTAGTGAGGGAAGGTGGGGGCTGGCAGGCCCTTGTCCTCTTCCAGCTCTTCTGACCCAAGTTTGCTGTGCAAACAGCTGAGCCCCCCTGTCCTCCCCCTCGGCTCTGCGTCACTGGGCTCTTTCCACTTTGGAGTCCCCCAAGGGCTGAAGGGTGCTGAGCTCACCCTTTGAGCTCTTCCACTCACTCCAAACAGAGGAACAAGACTGAGACAGTTTGTGGGCAGAGGTCCCATGCCCTCCTCCAGCCCTGCTGTAGGCTGAAGGCACAGGGAAAGCAAGGCCCAGCCCACAGGAATTTCCTGGAAGGGCAGCTCGGCATCTCTCACCTCTCCCTCTGCTGTCTCCAAGGATTTTTCTGGGGGATTAAGGCTGCGCTGACCCCACGGCAGGGACTGGGGGCTCAGTCATGGCTTCCAAGCGCCAGGCGTCCTCCTCGAAGCAGCCAGACAGCAGGGGAAAGAAAGCGAAAGGGGAAGAGGAGGACGACACCTGGAGCTCCACCTTGGCAGCCCTGAAAACTGCTCCCAAGGAGAAGCCCCCTGCCACCATTGATGGGCTGTGCCCCCTGAGCACGGCACCAGACGCCCGGGTGAGAGCAGGGCTGAGGTACCCAGAGGGGCAGGGATGGGAGGGTGTGGGTGGGAGGGGTGGGGGAGTCCCAGAGCAGCCCCTGCCCTGTTGACACAAGGTCGGCCCCAGTTTTCCTTGCAGACCCCCATGTGTTCCCACTGGGACATTTCTGCACCCTCTCCTTCCCCAAATGCTGCCCAGGTGCCAGCCCAGGCCATGTCACTTGCTATAGGTCTATGAGGACTATGACTGCACCCTGAACCAGACCAACATCAGCGCCAACAACAACAAGTTCTACATCATCCAGCTCCTTGAGCATGATGGTGCCTACAGCGTCTGGAGCCGCTGGGGCCGCGTGGTGAGTCCACCCTGGCACCGCTCATCCCCCACACCTCAGCTGTCCCCACCCTGCCTTCGGAACCCCAAAAGCTGAGGGTGAACCTGGTGGTCCCCATCCTTTTTCCCAAAGGGAGCAACCAACTGTTCTGCTATAGCCCTTTAATGGGGAGGGCATCAAGGACTTGCCCCCACACAACGTGGTCAGCCTGGCTGGGGCATGTGGCACCTGTCACTGCAGTGACCATGAGTGTGACAGCCCAGCAAAGAGTCCTGGGGTGTCTTCCTGAGCTGGTGGCTCAGCACGTTCCTGCACCCTCGCTGCCCCACAGCCCTGCCATCACAGCCCCCCTGGTTCCTGCCTGCTTCCACTGGCATGAGGTTGGTGGAGCAGGGATGCAGGGGGGGTCCTGACCACTGCTGTCCACTGCCAGGGAGAGGCGGGCCAGTCCAAGCTCATGCCCTGTGCCTCCCTGGAAGCTGCCAAGAAGGATTTTGAGAAGAAATTTCGGGAGAAGACCAAGAACAGCTGGGCAACAAGGGAGAACTTCGTTGCCCAGCCAGGGAAGTACACGCTCATCGAGGTGCAGCCAGGGGCTGGGCAGGAGGTGGAGGTTGCCCTCAGGGTGAGTACTGCGGGCACCCAGGGTGTCACCATGGTGGGATGGTCCACATCACACTCCTGGCCCACTGAACATCAGGACATCCAAGAGGGTCAGCAGGATGGGATGGGTTTTGAGGGGAGTCTGGGTGCATGCTGAAACAGCCTGAAGGCAGAGATTTGGGGCTAATGGCTTAAAATGGAGTGGGAGGGCATCCTGAATGGGAAACATGGCCTTCTGGGTGGCACTGGCCATGGAAAGTGGAGGCAGCACCTGCCCACTGCTCTGCTGCCCCGGGGATGGGCAGCCCTGGTGCTGTGCTCCCACAGCCTCTTGCAGGCTCACAGCTGATGTGGGGTGTCTGCAGATGGATGCCGTGGATGGGGACAAGGTCTGCAAGCAGCGGGTGCTGCCCTGCACCTTGGACAAAGCCACACAGGACCTGGTGTCCCTCATCTTCAGCAGTGACATGTTCCGGGATGCCATGCAGACCATGAATATCGGTAGGAGGCGAGGGGTTTATGGCTGGCATGAGCTCGGTCTGGTGGGGAGGTGGATAGAGCAGAGCTGCTGATGGATTTTAGAGCATCCCCTCTGATATCCTGGCACCTGATGGGACTGTGGACACCCCGTGCTGGCTGCCCACACTTGCCCATGGTGATACTGGAGGTTCTTGGAAGTACCTGTGGGGCGAGTGGGGTGGATGGGTTCACCTTGTCCTCCCCTGCAGATGTGAAGAAGATGCCTCTGGGAAAGCTGAGCAAGCAGCAGATCGCGAGGGGCTTTGAAGCACTGGAGGAGCTGGAGGCAGCGCTGAGGGAGCAGCCCCCCCAGGCCACTCGCCTGGAGGAACTCTCCTCACGCTTCTACACCATCGTCCCACACAACTTTGGACGGGCACGACCACCCCCCATCAACTCCCCTGACCTGCTGCGTGCCAAGAAGGACATGCTGTTGGTGAGATTCCGGAGCACATAGTGGGTGGCATCCCTTCCCAGTGGGGCAGGAGCTGCTGGCAGGAGGCTGGGCTTGCCCTGGTCCCCCCGCACAGTGCCCAGCACTGGTGGTGAGGATGCCCCTGCTCTGTCCCTGCCAGGTGCTGGCTGACATTGAGGTGGCACAGAGCCTGCAGGCACAGAAAGTGAAGGAGGAGGAGGAGAAAGAAGTAGCCCATCCGCTGGATCAGGATTACGCCCTGCTCTGCTGCCAGCTCTCCCTGCTGGACCCAGCTTCCCGGGAATACCAGGTGCTGCTTGTGCCACAGCGTCCCATAATGGGAAGCAATTATGTCAGACCTGTGGTACCTCAAAGGTTCCTGCTGTCCCAGGGGGACTGTGGGCATTGCTAGGATGGCTGCCTGGAGTGACACAGCTTTTTTGCCTCCCCCTCGGCAGCTGATCCAAACCTACGTGACGCAGACTGGGCACAAACTCCGCATCCTCAACATCTGGCAGGTGGCCCGAGATGGTGAGGTGAGGAGGAGGTGATTCACAGTGGGGAAGATGTGGTTGCACCCCAGGATTGCTTTAGGGCTTCTCCATCCAGGAGGGGATTCAGTCCAGCTGGCCAGGGCCAAACAGGCACCCCGTCTCCTGCCCCTCCAGCCAGGCACTGGAGCTGGACTGGGGAGGTGGGTGGCAGTACTCCACCTCTGGGCACCCATGTCTCCCTCTGTGGGCAGCCCTTAGCTCTGCATCTCTCCAGGATGAGCGTTTCAAGGCCCATGACCTCCTGGAGCACCGGCGCCTGCTTTGGCATGGCACCAACGTGGCAGTGGTGGCGGCCATCCTGAAGAGTGGGCTGCGCATCATGCCCCACTCGGGCGGGCGTGTGGGCAAGGGCATCTACTTCGCCTCCGAGAACAGCAAATCAGCCTGCTATGGTGAGAGTCCTGGGATGGGCAGGGCTGCTCATGATGCCCACAGGGTCTCTGTGACCTTGGCTGCCTCTGCATGCTCCCTGCCAGGCAGCTGTGGGCATGCCAAGCCCTTTCACTGCCATGGCAAATGGTCCTTGTGTCCCAGCATGGCCTGGGCACAACCAGATGGGAACACCAGGGATGGTGCTATCATCCCCATCCCTTTCTCCCATGGCAGTGGGCTGTACATCGAAGAATGTTGGCATCATGTTCCTGACGGAGGTGGCTCTGGGCAAGCCCTACCGGATCACCTGTGATGACCCCTCGCTGTGTCAGCCACCTGCTGGCTATGACAGTGTCCTGGCCTGTGGCCAGACAGAGCCAGGTGAGCCTGGGGCAGGAGGGGTGTGGCAGCTGTGGGGCTGTGGTGGGCACAGGGCATGGGGGAAGAGAGGCCAGATCTCAGGTTTGATGTGGTGGTGGGGTGTCTTCTGGCCCAGATCCTGCACAGGATGAGGAGGTGCTGCTGGATGGCAAGAAGGTGCTGGTGTGCCAGGGCAAGCCCATCCCCATGCCTGCCTACAAGGACTCCTCCTTCAGCCAGAGCGAGTACCTCATCTACCAGGAAAGCCAGTGCCGGATCCGCTACCTTGTCCAGCTCCACTTCTGAGGGTGCCTGGGAGCGCCACGGCCCTGGCCCAGCACTGGCTGGTGACACCCATCAGCCCAGAGCACAGTGATCTGGACTCTCTGGCCACCCCACCTGGGGCTTGGCAAGGGACAGGCTGGCATGGGGACTGAGCTTGCTTTGACTGTGAATAAAAGCTCCGTGCCTTGTACCAAGCAGGGCTCTCGCTTTCCTGCCTGGCAAGGCGGGTGTGCTATAGGGAAGGGTGTCAGTGGGTCCCTGAAGGGATGGCGTAGGTGGCTCCAGAGGGGCTGAAGCCTTCAGATGAAAGTTGGTGTCTTTGAGAGCCAGCTGCTCTGGTCACCTTAGCAAGGCACACAGCTCATGGCCGCCCTGTGGCATCAGAGCTACTGAGGAGGAGCAAGATCTGCTGCCCTGCGTGGGCGTGGAGGAATTCATCCATCCATCCTGAGGGTGAGTGCCTGCCCTCCCTCTAGCACCATGCCTGCTGTCCTGCCTCAGCCTGGCACCCATGCCAAGCCCTTCTCTGTGCTCACATGTGCCCCTTGAGCACATGTCTGGGTACTCAGGCTACCAGGGAAGGGCCACTCCCAGCTGTGTTACCCCAGTGCCCCATGAGCATCCACGTGCCAGTGGAGACGATTTGCTGCAGACCTGCCTGTAGCTCTGTCCCTTGAGCCTCAGGGACCTGAGGGCCGAGCTGTTCCTCTGAAAGGACCAGGCCTGGTGCAGGGGGTGGCCATTCTTAGGGGACACAGGGCTCAGGGACCCCGGTACCCCCTTCCTGAGCCCCTGCCGGCTGCTAGGACCCAGCAGCTGTCCCCGTGGGACTGCCACGGGTGCAGGCAGTGCAGGCAGTGCCGGGAGTGACAGCTGGTGCCATCCGCAGCTGGCGGGCTGCAGGCAAACAGGATGACGAGCGGGTGACGGGAGCGGGGAAGGGGGAGCGTGGCCTCACACAGGGCCGGCAGCCCCGGTTCTGCTGCGGGAGCAACACCAGCAAGAGGGACCCCAGTGAGGAGAGGAGCATCACCCATCTCCCCTGGAGCAAAGGTGCGCTGAATCCCACCCACCCCGGGGTCCCCTGTGGCCAGAGCAAGAGGGTTGGGACAGGCAAGTTGTGCTGTCCCTCCTTGGGACGTGCTGGTGCCGTTGGAGAGGGGGACGGGGTGTCAGCCTGGCATGGGTGCCCACAGGTCCTAGCAATGCTATCCCTGGCCAGGCTGGGGACAGCCTGGGTGACAGCCCTGGGATAGCCCGGGTGTTATGACTTCAGTGGCTACCTCTCCCTCCTCCAGCACCTTGGAAGTGTGCTGGTTGTCTCTGTGTTTCTCTGTGGCTCTTCTTCATTTTGGTTCTTTCCCTTCACACCCTGCTCCCGATCCCAACAGGCAAGGAGAAGGTAGCAGCCATGGTTGTGGTGGGGTTACCCTCTCTGGGACACAGGAGAAGAGCCCTTGCTGCCCAGGCACCAGAACTGCTGGCTTAGCCCTGGAGGGGGATGGCGAGCCAGACGGGGTCAAACACCACGGACAGCCTAGAGCTGCTCTCCGTCCCCGAGCACTCCATTGCCCAGGAGGTGGTGGGCCTCTTCTGCATGATCCTGCTCACTCTCACCGCCCTGGTGGCCAACATCGTGGTGATGGTCATCATCCTCAAAACGCCCCTTTTCAGGAAGTTCATCTTCGTCTGCCACCTCTGTGTGGTCAATCTCCTCTCAGCCATTTTCCTCATGCCTCTGGGGATCATCTCCAGCTCCTCCTGCTTCAACAGGGTGATCTACAGCATTGCTGAGTGCAAGGCCGTGATATTCCTGAATATTTGCTTCATCAGTGCCTCCATTCTCACCATCTCTATTATCAGTGTGGAGCGGTACTACTACATCGTCCACCCCTTGAGGTATGAGGTCAAGATGACCATCAGGCTGGCGGTGGCTGGAGTGGTTTTCATTTGGGTCAAGTCTGTTCTCATCACTACCTTGGCACTGGTGGTGTGGCCTCACGGCAACGGGGCCACCAGCGCCAGCCGCTGCACAGTTTACTGGAGCCCTGGGGCCCACAAGAAGGTTTTTGTGATCCTCTTCAGCATCACCTGCTTTATTCTGCCCACCATCATTATCCTTGCTGTCTACTCCAGCATCTACCGCGTGGCCCGGACTGCGTCCCTGCAGCAGGCGCCTGTGCCGGCACAGGCGGTTGCACCCAGACACCGATGTGACTCCATCGCCAGCCAAGTGACCATCCTCACTGCCAGGATCCTGATGCTGCCCAGGCTGATCCCAGATCGCCTTCTGGGAAGCAACAAGGCCATCCTCACCTTGGTCCTCATTGTGGGACAGTTCTTGTGCTGCTGGCTGCCTTTCTTTGCTTTCCACTTGCACTCGTCTGTCACTGTTGGCACTGTGGGTGGTGGGCATGGGGAGATGGTGGTCACCTGGATTGCCTACTCCTCCTTTGCCATTAATCCTTTCTTCTACGGGCTGCTGAACCGCCAAATCCGTGAGGAGCTGGCCCGGCTCCGGCGCAGCTGTCTTAACCGTCCACTGGGTCAGGAGCTCTGTCTTTCCATCTCGGAGACTTCTGTGCAGGAAAACTTCTTGCAGTTCCTCCAGAGAGCAACTTGCACGCTGGAGACCCACACCAGCTGCATCAGCCCCAGCCCCAGGAACAGGCTGGACCAGACCACAACGGGCTTCCCCACCCCAGGTCAAGTTCCTGAAGAGAGCAGCTGAGAAGGAGGCTCTGTCCCACTGTGCTGGGCAGGAGACCTGCCAGGGACCCATCAGACCTGCTTGGACCCAATCTCTTGGATTTGGAGGAGTCCTTGTTCAGGTTTTGCCTCTTCTCTGAGCTTATGGTGGAAGATGGTTTCTCCGCCGGGAGATCTGGGGAAGTCACATCTCTCTTCTGCAGGCTGGAATTGTCTCTGGCTCCACCAGCACAGCCCATGTCCACGGATGGGCTCTCCTGAAGACATGGAATGCCAAGGGGCTCCTGCACAGAGGCAGGGGATAGGACACCTCCATCTCCACTGTCCCCCTGGGAGCACTCCTGGCCAGTGGGGAAGAGCAGCTGTCCCTTGCACCCTTCCCAGGAGCAATGTTCCAGCTAATGCCACTAACACCAGTAACACCAGGGCCCCAAGCCCCTGCTGAGCCTGGATGGCAGGCATGGAGACCTCCATCCTTGGCTGTTTAACCCAAAACTAACGTCTGTGTGGAGGAGCTCCTGCTCCCTGTGACACTGATCGGGGTCACACCCACGGGGCTGGCTCTGGCTGTGTCATTGTTTGTCCTGCTGGCATGGCAGCATGCAATGCCCGTGGCCATGCCTGGCCATGCCCTCTGTCCCCCTCAGCTGGCAGTGATCACCCCCCTGGGGGGGAACTGGCTGTCCAGGGGTCCATGCCGGGCTGTTTATGGACACAGCTGCCCAGCTGAAGCCCGGCCAGCAGTGCCACGTGCCAGCCAAACTGGGCTGCTGGCCAAGGGCACGCTGGGGTGGACATGGTGACACAGGGTGGTGGGGGATGGCTGCGTGGGGTGCCCCAGGGCAGCAGCAGCCAGGGGGGATCAGGAGCTGCTGTTCCCCTTCAGCCTCTTTGCTTTTGAAGGGCTTGGGGATACTCTCATGGGGTCCCCAGTGCTAGAAAGGGGACTGAACCCTTTTGGGGAATGCTGTGGGGGTACATCACCCCCAGCTCACCCACAAAGGTCCCAGGGATGCTGTTGGCATGGTGGGTTGGAGATGTCCCTATTCCAGTAGTAACTGCAGGCCTGAGGGAAAACTGCCCTATGGCCTCTCTAACTGCCCTGTGGCAGGGAGGGGCTACAGGAAGAGCCCCAGAGAGATGAGGCTGAAGGCCAGCATCCCCCCTAGACAGAGGGATGCCCTTCCAGCCACCACCCAAGTACCCAGGAGCTGGGGCCACCCCTGCTCTGGGGGAAGTCTCCACCCAGGGTGGGGACTATTATTATTATTATTATTGTTATTTTCTTGTAAATTTTATCTTTTTATTAAACCATTGATAAGTTACAAAGGAGGAAAAAATATAGACTCATATATATACAGCATTTCCAAGCCAGCAGGGACTGGCCCTTGGATGGGGTTGCTGGGAGGCGATTGCCCCAGGGTGGCCCAGTGAGGGCCCCCCACCAGAGCCAGTGGACAGGGGACTCCTGGAGAGGCCAGGCAGTCCTCATCCAGTGGGACCTGGCTTTTGGGTGCCAGATGGAGTGTGGGCATGAGCAGGATGGCAGGACAGGCAGGGTGAGGAGCAGGAGGCAGGGGTCCCACACCAGCACAGGGCACTGGGAGAAGGGACCCTTGGCCGGCAGGGACAGCCCCCCCACCCAATACCAGGACATGTGGTCTCTGTGCAGAAAATCAGGGAGGGGGACACAGCACTGCTGGGATGGGCAGCAGGCAACAAAACAGCCCCTTCCTCCAGCGGGCATCACCACCAGGAAGACCCTTCCCTTCCCTGGGGTGGGGGACATGGGGCACCTGGCAGAGGCTGAGGTCAGGGTGGGTGGTGGGAAAGTGTCCCTGCTACTGAGTAGCACCCTGGACCCCCTGGCCCACCCACCAGTGGGGTTCAGTAGGGCGAGAACTTCTGCCGGTCAGCTTTCTTGGTGCCGTTGGCCGCCGAGATCTTGGTCGTGTAGGTGGTGGTGCCGCCATTGGGACCTGCCACGGAGGATGGGGACAGTGCCAGGAAGGACATCGGCTTCAGGCCGATGAAGTTGGAGAGGGAGATGGCGTAGGGGGTGCCCAGCAGGGCCGGGGGGGCTGGGGCGACGGCGGGAAGTGCCGCACCGGAGCCTGGGGCGAGAGGCTGGGAGAAGCCCATGCCGAGGTCCATGGAGCCAGGGCCTGGTGGCACCTGGGAGGTAGATTTAGCAGTCTCTAAGCTGGGGAAGCAAGAGAGAAAGATGATGGTGAGTACCATGGTGACAGAGTCATTCTTCCACTGCAATCCTAGGGTGCAGGAACCGTGCGCCCATCCCTTCTGGCACATGTCTCCATGGCACATCCTGGGTATCCCACTAAGCAGGATTAAAAAGCTGGAGCTCAAATCTGGTGGATCTTGGGTCCTGCATCTCAGGATCTCAAAGCATCACCCAGCTTCCTGAGGATGCCATAGTGGGGTATCCTCCAAAAGCTGCCTTGGGGTGCTGGAGAAGTGCCACCCCTCACTAGAACCCAGCATGTGTCCCCCCCTAGGCTGACACCTACCAGGCTGTGATGAGGTACTGAGCCAGGGTGATGCTGACAGGGGTCCCTGTGATGGTCACATGCCGCTCACTGGAGCCCTCGGTCTGGTTGCCAATCTTGATGTGGGCGCCCGACATCTGCCTGATCTCGCTGATCTTGCTGCCGTGCCGGCCGATGATGCAGCCGATGAGCTGCAGAGGCAGGGACGAGGTGAGCCAGGAGCAGCCAGAGCAGTCTTGCCAAGCAGGGAGCTCCCAGGGGCTCACCTGGACACCCACTACACCTCGGAGGGTTGGTGAAACTGTGGAAGGCGCTGGGAGGGCAGGGCACTGCTTTCCTTGGGCAGACCCTGCTTTTGGTCTCACTCAAGTCCCTCTAGCTGGCATTGTGCCACATGTCAAGGCCATTCCTTGGCATTGGCCAAACCCTTTCCCCCTGTCCTGCATCTCAGCTTCCCTTTTCTTCTGCCCCAGCTACTCTCTCCTGCTCCTAAGCTCTGGCAGAGCCTTCACTGTGTGGGCCAGTGGGTGCTGGCCTCTGGAAAGTGCCTCTGGGATGGGACACATGGGTGAGGACAAGCTGTGGTCCCCCTCGTCATTCCCAGACCAATACATACGTCATTGGGCACCAGGAACTCCTGGGAGCTGCTCTGGGAGCTGGCATCCAGGCCTGGAGAGAGAGACAGGGATGTTAGCAATGGGGGGCAGGTCTCCAGTAACTCTGTGCCCCTACCCCAGCGCCATACTGGGGTGGTCAGCAGCCCTGGGGACAAAACTGGAGGATCCCTGGGGAGAGGCAGGGAGGATGGGACATAGACACAAGTCATAATTTGGTGCTGGTGCCCTCCCACTGCAGGACTGGGGAGCACTGGTGGGTGCAGGGACACCAGGAAAACAATCACAGGGTTGTGCTGGGGGGGCAGGTAGACATGCTGGGGGGGCTGGGACTGGAAAGAGTGCAGAGGATGGAAACCCCCTCATCAGGGCCAGGTGTCAGGGTGGATAAGGAGGGCCACCCACACCCCCAGCCTTGGGGGGAGCATGGGAGATGCTCACCTGGCATCATGGTGGGTGCATGGCCCAGGGGGGCGAAGGGAAGCGCATGCCCTGACAGCTGCTGCAGCTTTGTCACCTGCCCAGGCAGTGCGAAGAGGAGGAAGGTGGTGTTAGGGGTGACGGCAGAGGGTCCCCTGTGCCCCAGTGCCTCCCAAGACAGGCATTCCCAGCAGCACCCATCCCAGTGGGCACAGACCCCGCTGCCACAGGGACAGACTCACCTCTGCAGGAGAGACCCCGCTGTACTGGCCCTGCATGGAGAAGCCCTGGGGAGAGAAAATAGGGGCATCAGTGGGGAGCCAGGTGGGGACCATTGTCTCAGATCACTCACCCCTGGGACAGACGGACTACCCTGAGCCCACCAGAGTTTCCCCTTGCTGGCAGAGGCTGCCCCCCTGGCCACCTCATGCCCTTGGAGATGCTGTGGCCTCTTACCTGATTGGCAGAGAGCAGGATGGTGCCCAGGGAGAGACCAGGGTGGTAGGGTATGGTGGCCCCCTTCGGAGGCGACTGGAGACAGAAGGAAGGAGGTGGAGGAGACGAGAGATGAAGCTGAATGCCCCTGTAGCCCCAAGGACCCTCTGCCCCCTTACACCCCCAGCAAGCTGGGCATAGCCCCCAGCACCACAAAGGCAGGGTGCTCCTATGGGTTTCCACACAGGGGGACCCTGGTGTTTGGGTCCAGATGGGCATGGGAAACCTTGGGAAGGGGGAGGTGGGTAGCAGATGCCCCCTGGGCTGGGCATGGGGCTTGGCAGGTACCTCCAGGATGACAGCGCAGATCTGCCTCACGCACTGGATGATGGTGTCTGGCACCCCCGAGACGGTGACAGCCCGTTCAGTGGAGTTGGGCAGCAAGTCACCGGCCACCTGCACCTGTGCCCCTGTGCTCTGGAGGAAGCAAAGAGAGATGCTGGCATCTCCCAACCCCTCCCTGCCAGGCTCAGCACCTCATACCTCCCCTGCCCCGCTCCTGAGCCCCCAGCGACCATTGCAGGACCTGCAGGGTGATGCTCCCTCTCCTGCATCACCTCCCCCAGCCCCTGTGGGACTGTGGCAGCCCCCACACCCAGGGCTCTGTGGCCCCAGTGGAAAAAGGGGATCCCACATCCAGGCTGCCCTCAGCCTCACCTCCCGGATCTCCCGGATCTTAGCTCCCGCCTTGCCGATGAGGGAACCGCATTGGCTGGCCGGGATGACGAGGCGCAGGGTCACCGGTGCTCTGCCTGCTGACATCCCATCGCCCCCTGCTCCCAGGTCCTGTGAGGGATGTGGAATGTGGCGTCAGACCCCCAGGATCCTGCAGGTGTGGGGGCACCTGGCAGGGATGTAGGAAGGCTGTCTACCTCCTCCAGCTTGAAGGCGATCATGGAGACAGCGCGGAAGACGGCATCGGTGGAGCCGGTGATCGTGGTGATGCGCTCAGGGCAGGACCCTTCCGAGATAGTGATGCGTGCGCTGCTCTGGGGACAGTGTCACACCCCGTTAGGGACATCAAAAGCCCTGTGCTTCATGACTTCCCCCAGGGATAGCCTCATAGGGGGAGACTGATGCCTTCAAGCCTGAGCCTTCCCCCTCGCACCTGCCCCATGCAGCCTTCCCTGGGGTGCTGCTTTGTTTTCTCTGGTTCCACCTGGGATTTAGGGGGCCAGGCACATGGGAACCACCAGGTACAGGCATGACAGGCAGCAGGACCTGGCAGCCCATCAGCATGCCCTTACCTGCTCTCGTATCCTCTTAACAGTCTCTCCTTTCTGCAGGTAAAGGAACAGGGTGGGTGGTCAGGTCCAGGGGAGCCAAGAGCTGGCAACACACAGGACCCCAAATCTTACCTTGCCAATGATGCTGCCGATCTCCTGCAAAGGCAGACAAGAGTGGCACTGTCAGCAGGCAGCTCCCTGCCTGCCACACCCCTCCTCTGCCCACAGCCTGGCAACAGGCAGACCTTGTCCTAGGGACACTGGGTGACACTGGGGCATGGGAATGTGCCCCTCCCTGGCTTAGGATGGGGAAAGAAATCCTTCTGGGAATGCTATTCCCAGGGGAGACTGGGAGCAGGTGAAGAAAACAAGGCATGGTGAGGAGCTGGAGCTCCAGCATGGCCCCTCACCCCAGGCATCACTGACCCCGCAGTGGCACTGAGCCCCCTGCCATTACCTTGCCGTGCATGAGCATGCGGAGCGTCAGGGTGATGCTGAGCTCTGTCTCCTCAGGACTGCCGCCCACGCCACTGGCTCCGTCCGGCGATGCCATGGCGGGAGGGCGAGATGAGCCTGTGGGACATGGTGGTCTTCAGAAAGGGGGGATACCCCAGCTAGCCCCCCACCCCCAGATCTGCAGCTTGAAAATCCTACAGCTGGGAAATGGAGAAACTGAGGCAGGGGCAGCACTGTGCCCTCCTCTGGCAGGGGAGGCTCACATGGCCCCATGGCACCCCACAGGCACCCTGCACCTCCAAAAGGGACCTGCTGCTGTGTGTCTGCCTGAGCAGCCTTCAGTCTGTCCTGCACAAAGCCAGCAACTGGGTGGGTACAGGGGGAAGGGGCAAGGTGTGTGGAGCATGGCTGTGGGACATGGTTCTGTTTGCAGATACTTGCTGGAGTGGGGAGAGCAGAGGTGGCCCGGGTGGTCTCACAGGCTTTGCAAGCCACCTTCTTTCTCCTCCTCCCTTCCCCCTGCCCATGCGCAAAGCTCCAAGGGAAACTGAGGCAAGCTCCCTGATGGGGACCACCCCAACCAAACCACAGCATGATGCCCACTGACTGATGCCGCTGCACCCTGTCCCCTCCCAGAGCACCCCAGGGCCCCCCCGGACCCTGTTCCCGGGTGGCCGTGGGCGGTAGGGCCCCTGGGAGGAGGACAATTACTGTGTGTCCAGGCCCGGGTGGGCGGCTGCGGCACCGCTGGCTCCCGGCGAGCTGGGCGATGCCAAGCAGCTTTGAAACAAAGCACCCGTGTTGGGGCTGGGGCCGTGT
>VZTH01007532.1:0-10643 GCA_013397815.1 Aleadryas rufinucha | reverse complement strand
ACATGGTCACCCCAAGACAGCCTCATATATCTAAAGGAAAAAGCCAAGTGCAAACCAGTAGTTAAAATTTTTCACATGAGATATGGTTACTAAAAGCTCCAGTTCTGAAAGTCAGCAGCTGATAACTAAATTTGTTTGTGTATTTGGTATTTGAGTAATTTATCTGGATTGCTGTGTTGACTGATAAAATGGTAAAAAAAATCCCAGCACTCAAAACTTCAGAAAAGTCACCTGAAATGGTGAACAACAAACTACCAGCTTAAGTTGTGTTGTTTACTAGTACCTGTCAATTTAAGACCTAAACCATTAAAATAAAAAAAAGGCAAGAAAAGACAAGCAAAAAAGGTAGATGCTTTTTCTTCTCTCTTGTTAACAAAATGTGTTGCTGAACGACCATGTGATAATTATAAACATTTCCAGTGTTCATTTTCAGAAAAAGGTGACAAAAAGTTTGAACAACGTCAGGCACATTATTTGTGTTATAACTGTGCCCCCAGGGTGCTCCAAATAATGTTTTTGATCTTTGATGTCTATGTGGTGTATAATGAAAGCATAGCCCATGAAGAACCCACATAGGCGTGTAGGAAACCAATATAAATTGAATATTTTTAAATATGAAGAAATAAAAAAAGTCCTCTGAAAACTGTTTCTAATCCTTAAATGAACACTGAGATGAGAAACTGAGGCTTACAGTTTAGCAGTGGCAGGGGTAGTGGCTGAACTGGGGCTTTTAATAAGGTTTGTCTTCAATATAATGTAATTGCTCTTATTGAGCATTGTTCAAATGATGTTTTTTTCTCTGGCTGTAGTCAGTCTTCCTTCACAATCTGGAAAAGTTCTGTTTAGAAATCACCTCAATCTTAATCTGAGTTTGTAAACTACTGTTCTCAAAAATATTGTTTAACAAAGGGCGCATATTTAGTGGCAGCTGCCAAAATTAGTTTTGATTATACATTTACACTAAAATAATTGCTATTTAGCAGGACTTCGGTTGTGAATTTACTGATTGTCTTTGTGTACATATACTGCAGAATCTGGACTTTTCTGTAAATGTAGAAAAATAAATGAACAGTTCATTTTACCTATTTTTTTAAGGAAAAGTGGCAAGGTTTAGAGTTTTTTTAAAGACGAATGACAAGGTTGAACAGTAATATATTCAATAGATTAAATAAACATTTAACAAATTTGAGATCAAGCAAAAGAAGTCAAATATCAGATATTGCTTTTTTTTATGTTGAATACATCAGTAACTAAGTTTTACTGTGAAACTACAGTAGAGAAGGATGAGCAGAAGAATGTGTGTGTCTTACACAACTAAAAATGAGTTTAAATATACAAAAGCAATAAAACCTAATGAATATGTGAAGGTCATATTAGTATTCCATGATATTTGGTCTTGCTATATACAGCATGATTATACACTGAAGAAAAGAAATTTTAAAGTTATTCAATGAAAAATATATACCCTTGTATATTTTCTTTCTCTTTAATGCTTTCTCTGAAGAGCAACAAAAATGTAAGGCAGGATAATTTAGTATAATTATAATGTATTTACATGTTGCATCATCATTATGTTGCCCTGGCAGTACTAGGAATTTTATTATGCTGGCCCATTTATTATTGCTGATGCATACAGCTTGCACCTTTATGAGTTCATCAGTATGAATAAACTCATCTGTGTGTTCCACGACAAATGTGCTTGTATGCTTCACGCTTGAAAAGAGAAGTGTCTGACCTGACAAACTTTGACACAGCTGATGATTATCTTGAGCTTTCAGATCATCTAGACTACTGCTTGTTATCACCTTTGCTGCCGAGGGCACCAAGCATGACCAACCCCTCCAGGATTTGATCCTCTCTCACAGCTGTGGTTTAATGGTATTCCCCAGTTCAGTGCTACCACAAACACTCACCCACACTGCATATAGCTCTCTCTCCCCCTTCCACTTCCCCTTCCTGCTGTGGTGGGATGGAGGAGAGAATTGGATGAAAAAACCATGAAGAACACAAGCTGAGATAAAAACAATTTACTGGAAACAGCAATGAGATAAGAAAACAAACAGTAACAACAGCAATATTAATTACGAAAGCATACAAGAGAGTGATTCACATGCAAAAATGCTCAGCACATTCTGGGATCCAAGGACAAAGAGCGATATTGGATGGCTCCCCTACTTTTGACCAGAAGGAATGCTCTTCTTAGAAGGGAGAGATTCCTTTTCTGCCACCCCTGGCAATGATATGAAGTGGTGTTGCATAACATTAGGGTCCTGATCCCAGCTACTGCAAAAAATTAACCCTGGCCTGGCTGGAAGCAGTACAGACAAAAAGGCAAAATCATAGTTTCCCATGCAAAGTTTCTTACAAAATGTGCTAATGTCCATTTCACGTCATCCTTGCTTCAGGGAGACTATGCTGCTGCTTCTGCCTCTGAGGAAAAAGAATACAGCTGTCAGTCTTGACTGAGGTGAAAATTTATTCTTGCCAAGGAATAAAATTTTCAAAATGCTTCACATCTTTCCTAGAATCTGAAAGGCTTTTTTGAGCAGTTGAAGTGGTTCTGTATTAGTAGCAGGTACTGCATCATGAATTATTGAAACTTGATGTTGGATGAATTCATCCACGTACGCAACTTAAACAAATTTTCAGTGTTAGTAGCTGTAGTAATGATGGAATCTAGCAGTTACAGAGCTTCCACTTTGAAAATGATAGCAGAGATGCCTGTGGTTTTTTTCCAAATGTTCAATCATACTGTTATGCTTCTTTTAATGATGGGAGAACATTAACCAACCTACTTCAACAAGCTGCAATCCCTCTTTGGCTGATGGACACAAAAAGGCAGAAAAAAGCCTATTATGTGTAATCTATTCTATTTTAAAAATATTTTTTTTCTACACTGCCTAGAAGAAAAGAACTTCAATCACATTAGGTGCTTTTAGTAAGGGATTATTTGTAAACTTATTTCCCCCCCTAAATAACTATTGAGCTGGAATTAAATATTCTTGGCAGCAGGAATGTAACATGGCAAGGCTAGCTGAACTCTAGCAACATTATGGACAGGTGATGTGGCAACTCTTGAATGATGGTGTATGATTTATTAAGATTTGTCTGTGGGGGGAATTATAATGGATGCTGTGCACAATTACATATGGGCACGATGCACTGATGCTTCCCATTTCCTGAACACAAACAGGTGAAATATGATATCTGAGCTTTATGTTTCTTAATGGGATATGAAGGCATTTAAATTTCTTGTATCTCTTGCAGCACTTTCTTGCAAACTAGTGCTCAAGAGTATTGTAACACTGGTGCAGTTACAAGAATTTCTCATAATGGAAGTGGATGGCTTATTCTAAAGCATTGATTACCAAGGCTGTTGTTCTAGGCTATGAACCCGAAGAGAAGAGAAGGAATAAAGGTAATTAAATCATAACCAGAGGCGTTTAAAAAGTGCTGGAGAAAGACAGTCATCTTATAATCTGCCTGTCAAATGTGAAGGAATGCAGTTTCCAGTATAAAGCCTAGGGATGAAGAAATAAAAATACAAATGACATAGAATTTTGCCTGGTAGCATCTGAGGTTAAAGGGTGTTTGGTACATGTGTTCGATTATTTACATTTTTTTATTACAGTACTTTAAATTAAGATGATAGAAGGAAACACTGACCAGTGAAATTCAGTTTTGGGATTATGGCACAGATTCATTTCCCATTATAATGTAGAAGTGTTTCTGCCTCTATTAATTTATAAACTACATTAAAAAGTGTAATCCTGAAAAGTTTTAATATGAAGTTTGTAGGCACGCTTACAAAAAGGCATAACTATACCATCACTAACAAATCCATTGTAGTTAAGTTTGTGTCTACTAAACAAAAGTATAATACAAACCTTGCATATAATTCAATATGTGTGACTTGAAGACCTGAGACATTACAGTTCTTGTAACACAGAAATTATTCCCACTGGGTACAGGTGGCTGCATAAAATGCATTTCACCCAGTGGAGGTTTGAGTAGAGACCTTAAATGATCAAAACATCCATGTGGATTTCTTCTTCAGGTAAAGCAGATGTTCACATCTCATCTACCATGGCTCTGGTAATGTGATCTACCATGGCTCTTGTAGCTTTCCACAGAAGGGGGATATTATACACATTTATGTTTCACTTTTTAAATAAGTAATCCCCCAAAAAACTACCACTGAATCATACTTGGCCAATCTTTCCACATGGTCATCTGCTGTTCTGGCTAGCCAAAGGCCATGTAGACTGGGATTAGTTCTGAAGGGGTGTGGAGGAAGGCATTATTTTTTCTTGGCCAGAGTTCTGTTAGGAAGGTCTTTAACCAATATAAATGGAAATAGGCAAAGCATAACACATCTAGCTCTGACAGTGCAACTGACTGCTAGGATTCATTGTTCTAGTTAGACAGAAAAATTAAACTTGCAATGTAAAACTGATAGGCATATACATTTCTACACACAGGGAATTTAAGAAACATCGTAATGAAATGTTAAGGCTCAATTTTAATTTCGTTTCTACTGTTAGTGAGGCAAGATACATAATAATATTTTTTGATTCACTAATGCAAACTACACACAAGACCAAAATGAAAATATTATTACTAGTGGCAAAAAAAAAAAAAAAATTCGTGGTTTTTGAAGTGTTTGAACTATTTTTACCTGGGGAATTTGTGGGAATATTTTTTAGGGAAGTAGCTAGTTTATTGTTTACAACTTCTCTCTAGATATATGCTGAAGTTCATACACTAACTAGTCACATATACTTTTAGATTGTCCAATAAAGGAAATTAATTCTGTGCATGAAACATTGTAAACTGTGATTTTAATTGAAATTTCAAGGGAAAAGGAAGATGATGAATTAAACTGCTATGACTTACAAGGGTTTATTTTTTCAATACCATTAGAAAGTCTCTCTCTCTCAAAAAAAAAAAAAAAATTAGTTGAGGTCCCTTATCCCTAAATTCTCTGAGAAGCAGAGGAATTTGGCCATGCAATTCCATTATTCTGAGGGCTGGGTGACTAAATCCAATTCAACTCTAAGAAATTAACTCTGCTACATTGATTTATCATCATCACTGTCTATTAGTCAATTCTAAACCCCTAGACGTTGCGACGAATAAAGTATTCCAGTAAGTGCAGCATTTTAAATTCCATTAAATTGCATTTGCTTTTTAAACTCAATTATCATGAAATCAATTGTAAAAATTCTTCCTACTAAGAAGTATGAAGAAAATCGTAGTTCTAGTTCACAGCAAATGCTAGTTTAATGCTGTTGTATGATTTATGGTATCCTGCTACATCTACTTAAAGCAGGGTGAAAGATTCTTAAGGTCAGCTAAAATACTCTAAAAATAGCATGTATTGAAATGAACAGATTTAGAAACAGTTCCCATTTTAATTTAAATAGTTAGCCTTGTAAAACATACAAGGCTTTCCGATGCTTGAGAAATGCAAACTGTAGGAGAAATAGCATGGTTCAAGAGAAGCCTGAAAAATCTGGCTTGGTTGCCTGTGGTTGAAGATTGAATTGCAGAAAGGAACTCTGGAAACCGAGGAACTAGGAGACAATTTCTAGCTGAATTTTTTGGGTGTATTTTATCATGCAAGATTCTACAAAGCGTATTCTGTGTGTAGTTAATTCTTAACACTTACTGAAGTCTCCCACAGAAAAACCATACTCCATGGGAACCTCTGCTGGTTTATTCNAAGATGGTAAAAGAATAAATGCTTTTGGGCACGTCTTACACTGTAACCTAGGACAATGATGAAGCATCTAGGACACTTCATATCATAACCCATGCTTAAATGATTCACAGTTTTGTGAATTTATAGAGTATATTAGAAAAATAAAGTACTGCATTAGAATGTGTTACAGTGGAAAGGAAACCCCACTATAACCATCTGTAAGCAATATATTTAAAGGTTTCATTAGATGGTTGATATATTAGCAGAAAAAAGATTGCATTTTGCCTATTAAAAAATCATACATACTCAGAGAAATTGCAAGATTCAAACTAGAGACAAAGAGATGTTTCTTCTTCTCTCAAAATAAAATGTATCTTTTGCGTATTTATGACTGTCATTGGTAAATAATGTATTTTTTTTGTCAGGGAGTAAGTAGATAATTACTAACAAGAGCCTCCTGTACTTTCCTTTAGAGGAAATTGACTTAACTGAAACTTCAACCAGCTAAACTCTGCAATCATTTGAAATAGCAGAGCTCGACAGTAACTGAGGTGGTATTTTTCTGGGGGCCTGACAGCCCAAGTATATGTACATTGCCAGAGAAAAAACTTTTAATTACTGGCAGCCTAAAAATTTATTTTCCTTCTGATGACTCTTGTCCAAGGCATTTTAAGGTCAATGTTCTTTCTGCACTGTGCCCTTTGTAAAACTGAGTTCTTTTGTTGAATTTCTCATTGGGGAAGTCCAGAACTGAAGAAAGTGTGTGCATGTCTCTAGGCTCTGCCATAATCCTTAGCTTCAGAAAACTTAAAAACTTTGAAACCTCTATCAAATGCTCCTTTTGCACCTTTACAACTGTTTGCATCTCAAATGATTGTCTGAAAAGGGTCAATCATTAAACAAAATGATTTCTTCATTGTGAAGTCTTCTTCATTCTCTTTTAAAATTTGTGGGGTTTTTGCTAAATTAAAGGGCAGAGAGAAGTTCTGTGACCACAGCTGAGAAAGGTGTGATCTAGCTGATTTTGGAAGTTTCTTTGCCCTGTGTTTCCAAGTCAGCTATATGAATCAAATGCCCTCCTTATCATCCTGATTCTGCACTTTTTGTAAGCTTCCAACATGATTTTGTAAAAAAGGGTGTTATTTACACCCTTCTTACTATACTCTCTCCAAAAGAAAGCTCTTTCGTATACCTATAGGCCTTTTTGTAGTCTGTGTGCTTCGCTTGCTCCTTGAATGGATCTCTGAGCATTCTATTGAGTGAAATAGACGCTGCATGACTGTTGAATGGAGTCAGAGAAAGTCCTCTGCAAATTCCCCAGTTTCCATGAAAGCTAAAATAGCTAGACTTTATCTCTTTTGTTGATTTTGTTTTCTTTGAGGGGTTCCTTTTGTGACTTTGCTGTGACTATGTTCTTTAGTTTAGATCCTTTGAATTCTTCAGAAGTGCTATCACAGCTTTTGGGAATAAATTATTTTTGTAGGACATTTTCTTAACAGGAACTTTATTAATGGACAAACACTTCTCCTAATTTGACCTATATATGGGTGTCATAAATTGAGCACTCTATGTATGTATGTTCATGTTCATTTAAGCCCCTTCATACACCCCCATTTTCTTTTCAAGCAGTTGCTTAGAGACCACTTGATTCCACAGGATGGAAATGTATAACTGTATAGTATTTTGAATATGAACCTTCAGATTTATTGAAACATTTGTTTCTAAGGCCAATGAACATGTCATTCAGAAAAGACCAATGAAAAATAATTAATGGAACCCCCAAACCATAAATTTTATTTACGTATTGACCCTGAAATAATCCCTATTTATCATAGTACTGCATATATAATTTTCTTTTCCATTCTCTAGGGCACTGGAAAACTAACTGTTTTTTAGGATTTTTTTAACCTATTCTGATGCCTTAATTTATTAGGTTTTTAAAATATCTGAGTATGTGATTAAGTATTTATCTCAAAGTCACCAGTAAGCAACTACTTATTTTAGTCTTGATGTTATTAATTGATTTCAATGGAAATTAGGTGTCAAAATTTCTTTGAAGATCTGGAAGTAAATGACTTGTTTCTAATTCTGCAAAGACTAGAATGAAGCAATTTGTCTGCATACATGACTTCGGTAATTAAATGTTTCTAGGGATCCAGTCTGTAGTAATTAAAGATTTGATTATAAAATTCTGGAGCATTTGGTCAAGAATTCATGCAGGATGTTGGTGGTAAAACTAAGAAAAGAATTCTTGACACAGTTCATCCTTTCATCTTCCAGAATAATCAAAAAGTCTCCCACTTCTGTCACAGGGTATTAGCTCTTTGTACTTAAACTACTTACAGTCCAGGTATTGGCTATTTGAACTGTGATGAACGAAACATTCAAAGAAGAATTTTTCTCTATGTTCAGAAGAACACTCCCATTTTTCATGGAAATTCACAGAACACTAACACAGACTAAAATTTATAGGTTTAGTTAAAAAATGAATGTGCATAAGCTACTACAGAAAGAAGATTTAGAACTAATAGTGTTTTCAAAGTGTGTATCTTTCAGTCTGGTAAAATGAATACTTAGGTTTTCTCTTCTTATTTCATCCCTTTATAATTTTGAATTGGGAGTAAGCTGCACCTGAGAGCTCATCAGTGATCTTTATCTTCTCTTGCTTCACAAGATCTGTTGCCTTACTGAAATGACTTTTAATGAAAATAGTTTTAATTAATTCCTCGCATAGAATGAGACGCTTAGTTAATGAAACTTGTTCTAGATTTATTTAAATTTAAATTGGCATTTTGTCTAGCAATCTTTTCTCTCTTAAAGAAGTACAGGTTCAGAAAATACTTGTCAAGTCACTGAACTCAGTCAGCTGTTAACGAAGAAGCTTTTTTGTAAACTTGTTGAGCTCCCCTGACTCTGAGATCCCTTTTGGAAATATTAAGCATTTACTTCCACAGACTGTTACAGAATCCCACTGGTCTCATGTATAGCTATCAACTTCTGATTTTCTCAGTGTTCCTTTATATGTTTTCTCATGGACACCTTATACAAAGTTTGCCCAAAACATATTTGGTTTAAATAGCATTGTCTCAACAAGTTACTGTTTGCAATAAGAATGAAAATGAATTTGTTAAACTTCATGAATGAGCATTGATTTGAAAAGTAAAAAAAAAAGGAAAAAGTGGTAAATCCCTTTAAGTTAAGCATTCTGGAGACACAATTTTATGAAACCAGTGCCACAGTGATGAACACTCCTTGATACTAAGTCCAGAATTTTAAATCTTTGAAAACAAACATTCAGGATATCAGAGACAGCCTTTGGAGTTTGACGCTGGTTCTTTGCTGCCCTGATTGAAGGGATCTTGGTAAGGCCCATCAAGGCATCTGTCTGGGGGGGATGCTGGCAAGAACAGCCGCTGCTGACACTTCTGACAGACAGCTGTGCTAAGCAGAGGCCCCTTGCAGGGAGCACAGGAGACAAGCTAAACAGTTTTGTGGGCTGTAAAGGAAACGAGAGAAATAAGTGGCTACTATAAGTGAAATGTAGAACCCACTTGGAAGCTTTAACTTAGACTGTCAAACTAACAACTGGTTATATATTGTGCCTTTTTTTTTTTTTTTTTGCATTTACCTCAATATACCTTTTGTTTTTGATGGTATTTCTGCTTCTCTGAAGTTTCCCCAAGGGAGTATAATTGTATAATAACACATTCCACAGTAAAATGCACTACAATTTTAAATTATGAGATCATTAAAAAACACTCTACACTTCTGAATCTTATCTACTTAGCAGCTTTTTGCCTTCTGAAATAACAGTGGTTTGTGGATAGTGGTACTTTTCACTCCTAGTGATGAAGAAAGCAAGTATTTGTGCTGAAAATGTGCATGGAGACCAAAAGGTGAAAAACACCATCTGTGACCTAAACTGCATCTGTTCATTGGCCACTGAAAGAGAAGGAAGGTTTTGATTTACTAGCCAGACAGCTTTTTCAATTTTCTTGTCAAGAAATATCTTTAAACTGCAATACAGTTATGACAGCTTGGATAACAGCATTTAGCTATACTCCAGCAGCTTTTAGATTTTACATGCTATATGCCTAGACCTGTCAGAGAGACCTGTGTCAGACACAACACTTCTAAAATTTTTTTATCTTTTTCTTGCACTTACTGAATATGAATTCTCCTAGTCCCTTGGTCTGAATTTTAGAATTTTTACCCTACACATGTGGACTTTAATATAATTTAAATATTAATAGAGACTGAACTACTAGTTCTTCATTATTATTTAAAAAAAGTTGAAACGGAATATTCATCATGCAGTAAATCTATTGCCAAAATGTATGTACTGCCAAACGTTGAAGGATAGATAAGCAGCTTGTTTTCTGTAGTTGTGGAGGGTTTTTTCCTGTGGGTTTTTTTTTGTTTGTGTGTGTTTTGGGTTTTTTTGAAATAAGTTTAGTATTTTTTAATGACAACACCTATTAGCTAATAGATCTTAAAACAGTTAAGAAGTAAACAATAGTACCTGCTTGTCTTAGGGAACATCAGGTCTTCATGTGGTTCTGCTTGTAACACCCAGATTGCAGATGGTTAATTATGTTTTTTAATCTTATGAGATCAATTTTAATAGAATACCCAATGTTCTTCAAATGCTATGAACTGTCAAATAAACTTCTGTTTACATTCTTGTCATATTTGCTCAAATGCTTGTAGAGAGAACAATACAGTTAGTCCAGGGCCTGTTTCTATTTCTTGTTTAGTATTGTTCTTCATGCCTTTTGGGAAGTTAAGCTTATTGGCAGAAGGATATGGACCACAACAGTCGTGACTTACCACTGTCTTTCTGCTTCTCTTTTTCTACTGCTGTCTATGAGTGTCATGATAGGTGTGGACTGAATCTGCAATATTTTGTTATAAGGTACTGCCGCGGCTACCCAGGCAG
>VZTH01007529.1:300-38590 GCA_013397815.1 Aleadryas rufinucha | reverse complement strand
CGCACTCCCGGAAGGCCCCTGCGGCCGCGCCGCTTCCGGGTGCGCCGCCCGGATCGGTCCCTCCAGCTCCTCCAGCCGCGGCCCCCGGTTCCGCCCGCGCCCGGTTCCGGCCGCCCGCGATTCTGCACCGCCCCCCTCGGGAGCGGCAGTCCCGGGCTCGTTCTGGAGCTCCAAACGGACGTTTATTAAATTAGAAACGAACACAAAAAGTACCGGCACGGCCTTCGCGAGCCCGCAGGGCCACGGCAAGAGGGGCAGCCCCGGTGACCTGGGGGCGAGGGGGACTCCGGTGTCATGGCGGTCCCCGGGGCCCGCTGCCCAGGGCAGTGGGGGGAGCGGCCCCCGGTGTTTGGGGGGGTTCAGACCCCCGGCTGGGGGAGGGATCAGATCCACGGTTTGAGGGATTCAGGGCCCCCGGTTTGGGGGAAGCAAACCCCGGTGTGAGGGGGGTTCAGGCCTCCAGTGTGAGTATATGGGTGGGTTCAGGCCTCCACCTCCCAGTGCAGCAGGGCCAGAGCCCCTTGGCCGCTCCCGGGCAGGGGAGAGCAGGACCTCGCCCCCACACACCCCCCAGTCTTGGCCCATGCCCACACCGAGGCCCCGGCGCTGGGGTCTCAGCCCCAGGGCTGGGAGTTGATGGGGTCGGGCCTGTCACCCTCTTTTTCCCTCTGACAGAGGGGCTGAGGATCCCCACAGCCTGGGCTGGCAGGGGGAGCCTTGCCGAGACCCTCAGAGGGCAGAGGGGTGATACAGACAGGGGATGTGCAAGCTTGTTTTACCCTCAGCCCTGCCTCTCTGATCACCCTGCTCTAGTTTCCCCCAGTCCTGCTCCTGAGGATCCAGCCCAGCTCCTGGAGTTTGATGTCCTCTGTAGCTTCCCCACTTCCCAGGGAACTAAGCTGGGGCTCCTGCCACTCCTCCAGCCCCTGATCACGCTGCCAGCAGACCCCTGCCCAAAGCTGCCTCCCTCATAGGATTCACCCCACACCCGCTCACAGTGCAAGGTTCCTTTTTTTTTGGCAATCTTCTCAGATTCACAGCACACGTGCTCTGGAGGCTCTTGCCCAGAGGGCTATCCCCATATTCCTGCAAAGAGCCCCAGGTCCCCATCCACGTGACAGCTGTGTCTCTTACCTTCAGGAACCTGGCAGTGGCCACTTCCTTGACAGCCATAGGCCTTTTGGGATTTGGTTTGCCCTAAAAGACTCATAAGATAAGCGCAGGCCTCCCCAAGCTGCTTGGAGTTGGGCTGGCAAAGCTAGTGCCAGCAAGGCTCAGCCTGTCACAGGGAGTTTAACACAGGCCTGGGAGCTGCACCCTGGTGAGCAGTGGGTCACTCTCCCTTCCATGGGCTGAGGTGTCCCTGTCCCGAGTCACCCTCGCAGTCCCCACAGCCCTGCCCCAACATGGGCAGCCTGGTGCAGGCAGGGCTGGGGGGAAGAATGAGCACGGAACCTCTGATCCTCTGCACAAGCCTCCTCTACGCTCCCAGCAACAATAAATACTAATAAATACAAACTCTTCCACACTTTCTGCTCTCAGACCCAGGACCAGTGTGGGTGGTCTCACCCACAGCCTCAGTCCAACTCTTCACTCCCCACCTGCCCACCTCAGCCACAGCCCAGTCTCCACGCTGGGAGCAGTGCCAGCAGAAGGCTTGGGCATGTCCCTGGAGTGCCAGGGCTGCTCCTCAGCCTCTGCCCCTCTTGGTGAAGCTCCCTGGGTGATGCCAGCCCGGCTGCAGAGCGTGGTGTCCGTGCTGGTCAGGAGGGTGGGTGATATCTCAAAGCAGTGCTTGCTGGCCCTTTACTCATCTCCCTGCCAAGTGCTGGGCTGGAGGCTCCCCGGTGGCCCTGGGGGGCAGGGGGTGAAGAAGGTCAGGCCCGGGGTGAGTAGCAGGGGTGCCTGGGCATCTCTGTGAAGGATTTCAGTTCGTAGGGGATCCCCGAATCCACCTCGATCGACTTGCGGGAGAAAAGCAGCCGGATGTCGTCATGAAGGTAGATCTTCCCCGACTTGGAGCTGTGAAACCTGTGTGGAGATGAGCAGGGCAGAGGGACCTCAGGCTCCCAGGCAAGGGCAGGGCATCCTCAGTGGGGGCACAACCCCCTTGACTACTTTGGCCCCTGGTCAAGGAGCAGCTGGTCCCTGCACCTCCCCAGTCCCTCCTCCAGTCTTGCAGGCTTGGGACATGTTGGAGAGGAGCTCAGGGGTGACCGTGGGACAGGTGCCCATCCCTCCTGGCACGCTTTACCTTAGATGCATCAGGTAGCAGAGGACCCTGCGGGGTGGGCTGGTGCCCAGTGGGTCACTGGGGGCCACCGTGGACCCCTCCTCCTCCCCCACGGGCACCAGGAAGATGCGATGGCGTAGGAAGGTCATGTGGTTGGCTGGCATGTCCTGGAAGTCGTACGTCACCAAGAACATCTTCACCACAGTCTTGTTGGGGTTAAATAAGGTCTGGGGGCAGAGAGGTAGGGAGTGAGACTGGTAAGAATGCAGGGCAGAGATGGAGCAGCTGGGAGCAGAAGCTGCTGGTCAAAGGATCCAGAAAGCCCCACACCAGTCCCAGAGGGCTTAGCCTGAGTGTCACAGGTCAGTCCTTTCCACCCACCTTCACACCTGTGCTCCCCTTGCATCACATCCCATTCCCACGGCACATACACGCTTTCCTGCCAAAACCCTCACCAACCTTCTCTTTCCCAGATTCTCCCATCACCTTGTCTCCCTGCCAGCACCCCAGGTACCCTGTGCTTCCCTCTGCTGTGCTGTCTTGGTGGCCACCATAATCCCTCTGCAGAAGACCAGAAGACACACCTTCCAGCTGCTGCCCTGCCTAACAACGTAATGGAGCATACCCAACCCAGCAACCAGAGCCCACCCAGCCCCAGCCCCACACTGCTACTGCAGGCCAGGGAATGACTCACCACTTGGATGGTTCCAGCTTTGGGGACACTGTAACCCTTCTTTCCCAAGGCCTCCAAGTCAATCACTCCCTGGGACAAAATAAACAGCATGTGAGAGAGGGAGAAAGCTAAAGGAGAGCCCAGCTGGGAACCAGCGTGGGCCTGAGACTCCCTTGCTGGGAACACCTGGCACAAGTCAGCAAGACCCCCAGCTCAGTTCCCCTCCAAACCAGGAGCAGCAACAGAGAGGTGGTGACAAGAGAGGTGATGACAATGACATGAAGCAGATGGGCCTGTGTATGTTCCCTCTTGTTTCCCTTTTTGCTTTTTGGGTTAAAGACTGCTCCTGGCAGAGCCAGCCATCTCCAAAAGCAGGTAGTTGCTTGAGCCACCCTCTACAGCGAGGGACTGCCCCAGGGTGCTGGGTAAAGCCCCTCTCCCCTCCCCCACATCCACGTACCAGGAAAGGCGAGGGCGCGCTGTGTTCAGAGATGTCAAAGTAGGTGACGTCTACGGGCAGGGTGACATGCTGGGGACAGTAGGAGCCACTGGCACCAATCTCTGCTGTAAAGCCCTCAATCCTCCCTGATGGCGCAAAGCGCCCTTTCAGGATGGACTCCTGAGAGGGGAAGGAAGTGTTAGGGAACGTCAAACACCAGCCCTACACCCTGCCTCAATGCTCCAGGTGAAGTCATCCCCATCTTCACTGCACCCAAGTGACCGCATGCCCTCATATGCCCAGAGACCTCGCTCTGAGACAGACCCACCCTGAACTGGGGGGTAACACCAAGCATCTAACAGGGACAAGCACCGAGAGTGCCTCGGCTCAGCCTCACAGCAGCCATCTCAGCAAGTTACACCCAAGGATGTGCTGGCTGAGCCATGCTGCTTGTGGCTGTGTGGTGGCCACTGCATGCCAAACCTTTTGGGGACAATCAGCCCAGCCCCACACCAGGGCTTCCATCAAGTTCAGCCTCTCACACCCATTGCTAGCCCTGCATGGAGCCTCCAGGACCCACCTCCCCCCAGCAGGTGGGCACTGTTACCTCAAAGTTGCCCAGCAGAGCATGGCTGACAGTGGTGGTGGCCCAGGGCACTGTGGGGGACCTGGTGCCCCTCCGGAGGCTGGTCCGGAGATGTCGCCTGGGAGTGAGGAGAGAAGATTGGTGTTGGACTGAAGAGCTCACAGCCCTCGGTTGTTCGTGTCCCTGGCAATGTGGATCCCTCTCCAGGTCCCCCGTACCTTTGCTGGAGGTTGAACCCACTTTCCTACATCCCAGGGGAAGAAAAAACCCCCCACAGTCTGTGGTCTTGAGGAGGGGAGATACTTGGGCCAGGGCAGGGAAGAGGACTCAGCCCAACCTGAACCTCTCAAAGGGCTGCAGGGTACTGGGGTGGGCAGTCACCCTGAGCCCCCCTGTCCATCCCACGGGGATGCCAGGACACTCACGATTTGAGGCGCAGCCCACTCTTCAGCCTCCTCCCGACCGCAGTGCAATCTGCAGAGCTCTGGAGGGGACACGAAATGGAGAGCCATGTTAGGGCAGCAACCAGGGCCCGCACACCCCTGGAGGGGCCATTGCCCCTTGCCCTGCCCCACATTCCCGTGGGGGTCCCAGCAGATGGAACAGGCTCCAATCCATGGGCAGCCATCAGTGGCCTCTGCAGGGGTGGCCAGCACGAGGAGAAGGGTGTCTGGTGGGGATGTAGGGCTGCCCAAACACCGAAGTGGCTCAGCTGGGAATGAGGGTGTTGGTACCCAAGGGTACAACACACTAATCCCACTTTACAAAGCAGGTCTTAGGAGCAGTCCCAGTGACAAGACACCTGTAGACAGAGCCATGCAGTGACATCCCCTTGCACCTCCCAGGGACTGGTGACACATACAAGGATGCTCCCTGACCAGCCTGGGAAAAGTTCTGTCCCCTGGTGATTCATGCAAAGTCCTCAGCAGTACCACCAGGCAGAGGGGTGCGTTGCCCACCCCTTCCCACAGCTAGGATCCTACAGCTGTGGGGTGGGGGGTAAAAGCCACAGCCACACTGCAGCCTCCTTTTAAAGATGTCCCCTTTTCAGGGGTTTTCCCTTCTGGAAGCCACACAAAGGGCAGCACAACACAAAGGGATGATGGAGCTGGCTGGCATGACCGGGCGGGAAAACCCAGGGAAGCTGCTGGAGGGCTTCACTCTGCAAGGACAGTGCTGGGGGCAACTGGGCTGAGAGACAGTCACGAAAAAGGCAGGCAGGGATGGGGCTGTGCCCCATGGATGGTGTGTCCCAGCTACAAGAAGCAAGAAACCAGCGTGGCTCTGACATCTGTTCCTGTGGGTCCCCACACCATGGGATGTCCCAGAGAAAAAGAAGGGCATGCCAGGTCTGGCCTGAGCCTGCTGCAGCCTCATCTGGCAGGACAGGTGAGGGCAGGGAGCTGGTCAGAAGGGCAGGGTAAGAAAGGAGGAATTGCAGGCAGCTCCTGAGCTGCTAGGGTGGTTGCAAACCTCAGGGGTCTGCCCCATTGCTGAGAGCTTGTGGCACCTCGGGGACATGCCACACATGCCCCAAAATGGCAGAAAAGCCAGTGGCATCTCTGCACACAGCACTGGGCTCCTCGGTCAGAGTATGTCCAGTCCCAGTGCCTGCCACCAGATACTTGCTCTAATGGGCATCATGGCCAGGAGTTCAAGCCATCCCATGCATCTGCCTTCCTCCTCATCAGGCAGGCAGAGGCCAGCTGCTCTTCCCAAGCTTGCCATCAGACACCAAGTGTGTCTTCACAACAGGAAGCCATCAGACACCAAATGTGGTTTCACAATGTGTCCAGCTCTCACTGCCATGGGGAGGTTGTCTCCTCTCCAAGCAAGGCTCTCCAGGAGAAAAAGCTAGTTGCATGCAGAGTATCCAATGACTACAAGATGTCAAGAGTTGGTTAAAACAGACCATGTGTGCCAGGGCTGGCTGTCAGCGGCTGCCTTGCTCGCACTAGTGCAGTAGCTCAGGGCACGGTGCCACAGTGGACCACACTGCCCAAAAGGACAGTCCTGAGCTCTGGGCATCCCCAGGCCATTCCCTACCTCCCCTCTTGAGCAATGCTCACCTTGGCTGCAGGAAGCAGGTGATTCCAGAACGGAGCTCCCTTGGCATCAGTGCTGCGGCAGGCTGTGGGCACAGGATGGCATGGCAGGACCCTCTTTTTCCTTGCTGGTGGGGACAGGCTCTCATCCTCAGAGCAGGAGTCGGCCATAACCTCGCCAGCAGGCAGCAACTTCCTTTTGGCTGGGCAGGTGCTGCTGAGCTGGCTGCTTCCACAGGGTGTCATCTCCTGGGAGCTCAGGTTGCTGGGCTCGGGGCTGAGCGCTGTCTGTGGAGCGGGGTGCTCCCTGCATCCATTGGCCACTGCTGGCCCTTCCGCTTCTCCGCTAGCCCTGCTGGTGTGAGCTGGGCTGCTCCCTGGCTTCTCTCTCTTCCCACCAGGGTCCAACTGAGTTGTTTGTGCAATACTGTGCAATTCAAGGTGAAGTACATTGTGGCCACTTGCCGGCTCCCCATTCTCTCCATAGTCTATGGGCTGATCCCCTGATGAGACAGGGCAACTGTCTCTCAGGTGCAAAGTACTGCAAGCAATGTGCTGGGGCCAGGAGGAGGAGGAGGAGGAGGAGGAGGAGACATCCTGCGACTTGTCCTCTCTGCTGGCCTTGGGGCTGTGGCTAGGGCTGCCCTCACAGCGGTGTTCCACCACCCGCAGCCCACTGTGGGAGAAGTGCTGGGCAGAGCCACAGAGGGAGAGCTCCTCCACCAGCAGACCATCCTCAAAGGTATCGTCATCATCCAGGGAAGGCTGCCCAGGGCCCCCGTCCACCCCCCTGTCACCCCAGTGAGTTCGTTTGGGATCTCGCCCCCCCTCTGGAGTTCGTTGCTCGGGGTATCCCCTCTTGACAGCTGGCCGGGTGCCTGCCCGCTGCTCCGTGCTCTCAGAGGAGCTGGAGAGATGGGAGAAGATGGACACCTGGTAAACCTTCTGGCGCTTGATCTCTGTCTCGTTGTAGCCCATGAGGATGCTGCGGTGGGTGCAGCACTGCGAGGAAGGCTCCAAGGGTGTCTCCCCACTGGGCCTCGACAGGCTGGGGTCCGTGCTGCGCTCCGGGGGCAGGGACGTCTCTGTGTGGATGTGCCGCATGAAGCCTTACTTGCCGGGACTCCAGGCGGAGCCCATGCAGCAGCAGGAGCGGGACTGTAAAGTGCCACAGGTCAGGGTGCAAGGGCAGGGGGTGGGAGCTGGATCCCCTCTGACTCACGATCTCTGTGTGAGCCCTCTACTATGAGGTGCTCTGCAGTACAGCATCTGCAAAAACAAGAAAGCAGAAGGAAGAAGATCAGCCTGGGATCCCCATCCTCATTAAGATTTCTGGCTGCAAAGGACCTACTGGGACACGGGCAGCTCTTCACACAGCCCCACTTGAACCTCCCTCTCCAGGGACAGGAAGAGGAACCAGGCTGGTGTGGCTTTCTGGGAAACCCCGAGGCATCACCCACCTGCAGGTTGAGCACTTCCTTCCCAGCTCAGGCAAGGAGAGAAGTCTCCAGACAGGCAGGAGACTCCTGGGGACAAGTCTGGACAAGAGGGGAGGAAGAGGCCTGCTCTCTGCCAGGGACACGTTTGTGCTGTTTTGGAGCACGGGAGTCAGGCAGGTCAGACCAGTCCCAGGGGCTCAGGCCTGTAATCACTCCTTTGGGCAACAGCAGCAACATCTCCCAGCGCTGGCCAAGACAGCCTGTCCCAGCCACGTGCACTGAAATGAGGCAGGGCTGGTGCCAGCCCCATGTTGGGGACAGGAACCTGGCCTAACATCCCCGTTACCTCTGCCAGCTTGGACCAGGCACCTCCAGCACCTCAATCAGCAGCTCGGAGGTACCAGCATCACCATCCACCCACTCCTGCCAGCTCCAAGGGCCTGCCCTCCTCCATGCTGCTTGGTGCCTCACTTTTGATTTTCAGTCCAGCTTGAGAGCTGTGAGAATCCTGTCCACATATTGTTTCTTTTCAGGCATGAAAAATACTGAAATGGCTGCAAGAGCTGAGGAGATGCAGGAAGAGTCACCAGCAGACTGAGGACAAACTGCCCATGCCTGGCAGCTCTGCCTTTTGCCTGTCCTTGCAGCTGTGCCTGATCTTGTGGAGCAAGGGCTTAGGGGCAAGTGAGCAACAGGGAAACTGGTTCTCCAGGGGGATCAAGGCTATCTGGAGAGTGAGGCTGCATATGCTATTTTAACCCTGCTGGGACAGAGATGGGAAAATGGTGGGCCAAGCTGATTGAGACCAGGAATTTTGTTTAAAAGGAGTGATAAAAGGTGTAACCATGCACCAGGATATGTTGGGGGCTGACTGGCTGGAAAGCAGCACAACAGAAAAGGCCCTGGGGGTCCTGGTGGGCACCAAGTTGTCCGTGAGCCAGCAATGTGCCCTTGCAGCAAAGAAAAACAACAATGCACCAGGCACAGCATTAACAGCATGTTGAGGGAAGTGATCTTCCCTCTCTGCTCAGCACTGGTGAGGCCACACCTGAGAGAGTGCAACAAAGGGACACTAAGGAAAAGTTAAGGGACTGGAGCATCTGTCCTGTGAGGAAAGGCTGTGAGAGCTGGGACTGTTCAGCCTGGAGAAGAGAAGGCTCAGTGAGATCTTATCTATATATATCTATAGATATATGTAAGAGGTTCCCTCTGAATATCAGAAAACACCATTTTGTTTTATTGTGACTGAGCACTGTAACCAGTTACCTAAAGAGGTTGTAGAGTCTTCATCCTTGGAGATATTCAGAAGTCATCAGGACAAAGTCCTGGGCAATGACTCTGGGTAGGGCTGGTCTAGATAACCTCCAGGTGTCCCCGCCAACCTCAACCCCTGCGTGTAGCCCACAACACTGCAGTCTGTCCTGGCTGCCCCCCACACTTACCCCTCTGCAGCAGGACCCTGCTTTGCTCCGGATTAACCTCCCTGCCCGGCAGCAGGCGGTCGTTAGCACAATTAGCTGAAGACACCTGCCAGTCAGGCACCCCCCAGAAGCGGCGTGGCTGCCGTGGAATGGCTCCCACCATCACGGTGTGCCTCCGAACCGCAGCAACGTCCTCTCCAGCTCTTCAGTGTCCACAGCGGCTCTATGGGGAAGGAGAAGGGCTGGGCTGAGGTGGTTCAGATGCTTCCTGGGAGAAGGGCAGGAGGGTGCTGCCTGTCTGCAGGGTCACACAGGCAGGGAAGGCAGCATTTAGGCTCGGCCTTTCCCAACCTCTCATATCAAAGGCCACATACATCTCAGCCACCTCAGGCAGTGCTAACACCTTGATTTCCATTTGAACCACAAATATTTTAAGCTAAGCTGTGAACTCTCATACCTGGCTTGATTTTACATCCCTTTTGCATGCCCTCCTGTATGAAACCCTGTGCATAGGAACAGATTCCTCTTTCTTTCTGGCGACCATTTCATGCCTTGCTTCCCAAGACACTGCAGCAACCTCTGGGCCTCCAGCTAGCTCTTGGTCTCATGTTCACCTCCTCCCCCTTCCACCCACAGCACAGGACACTTTCTGGCCCTACAGATAAGGAGAAGAGCTTGGAATTGTTTTCTTCCAGTAAGAGATGCCTTTCAGGGAAGGCAGAGATGAGGAGCCTGACAGCCCTGAGCCATGATGGCCCCCCACCAGTTTTCCCCAGCACAAAGACAGCAATCCTTTCATGTGCACAGCACTCACCTGTTCAGATGTGCCCTTGATGCACAACAGAGATTTGCAGATGCAACATAGCTCCCCTGTGGTCATAATCCACGGGCACTGCAGCTTTGATGCCTGGAAGAGGGCGTGGAGGAGAGTCAGCTCAAGCAGCAGCTCATGGTGCAACAGCTTCAGAGTGGGCAGGAGCCCTTGGGCACCTCCACCCTCAGCACCTCTGTGGCAAAAGCAGCTCATGGGCTTCACTAGCTCAGGAACCTCCAACTGAAGGAGGAAACGGTGCCTATCCCTGGGGGTCATGCTGTCCCCTCCTCCCTCCCCATGCATCCCTCAAATGGGGGCTCACTCCAGCACCCATCCAGAGGGAAGTCACTGTTTGGGCACCCCAAGCCAGCACTTGCTCTGAAAGCTGGAAACAGCAGGGCCAGGCCGATGAACAAAAACCTCAGATGGATGCTCAGAGGCAGCTACGCTCAAGTGCAATCTCCTTCTGGCATCCTGGTCTGGCAAATTCTGCATCCCCCAACTTGCATGTGGGAAGCCAGCATCAGCTGTGCTTGCTGCCTGACCTCACCTGCCCTAGAAAACAGGCTGTTCTTTCATTACATTCCCAATAAGATTTGTAATTACAGGCTGTCATGACCAGTCCCTGAGAGCTGGACAGCTCAAAAGCCACCGCCACTGCTGGGGAAGGGCACTGCCAGCAACCAGCCAGAACAGGACCTGTTGAGACTCAGTACAACAGCATCCAAGGAGCACTTGCAGCAGGGCAAATCAGTGCTGCAACACAACAAACCATGGGTCCAAAACCTCAACAAAAGCTTTGTAAAGACCAGCTCCTCCTGGCACCCCGTATGAGGCCTGCACCAAAGCAGGTAGGAAAGCAAGTGAATGCCCTCAGTTGTGGGTGGATGCTGAAGTGGTAACATGCTGTGCTCTGCCTGCCTGGAAGGTTGCTGTTTCCCTCCTCCATCCCTGAGGGAGACTTGTACCATGATTTGTGTGGCACAATCAGCCCCTGAGAAGTAAAATCAGCAACCAACAGCAAGAATCAGCCTGGTGCAGTACAAGAAAGCATGTGTCCATGCCAGAACAAATACATAGTTTCAGCTGCATCCTTTCATTCTCTTCCCCGTGTCCCTCTGAAGTCACAGCCATTTTCTCCCCAGCAGCAGCTGCCTTTGAGGAGAATGGATGTATCAGGACAGGCTGACCTGCTAACACCACAAATCCATCCCAGCCGAGCTCTCAGCACCAGTCATCAGGGGCTGCCAGCACCAGCCAGTAGAACACATGGCTAGAACAAGGGGCTGCACCATCTTTTGCCAGCCCAGATACTGTTGCTTGAAGCATCATGCTGGAAAATGCCAGACCTGTGGTGGGGACAGGAAAGTGTCACCCAAAGTGTCTCCAAGTACACCCTAGGATCTCCTTGACCATCCTCCTGGAGGAATGCCCATCAGCCTGGGATGGGGAACAGCTGGGGCATAGCACTGCTTCTCACGCCCCTCGAGATGCAAGGAGCTGTGTCTCAGGGAGGTTCTCTTGGCAGTGCCAAGTGCCTCCCAGGGCAGTTCCTCCCTGCTGAGAGCCCATCCACCTCACAGTAGAGCTCAGCCTCTGACAGCACCCTGGGAGTCCACTATCTCCCCACAGAGCAGGACAGCAACACTGGGACCATGGCCTCCTGCACTCCAAGCAGGGACACGGAGAAAGCACCTGGTCACCTCTGCCTTCTCCTCCCCTTGAGACAGGCATTGCCAGAGTCCTACTTCCAGCCACATGGATGGGACAGAGCCAGGCCAGGGCCTCACCAGCTCAGCTGAGCAGCACAGGTACCAGCCCCTGGACGCAGCACATGGGGCTCCATGTGCCCACACCAAGGGTTTGGCCTGTCCTAAGCCCACGTGATGCTGATTTTTTTTTGACAGTGTTTCAGCCCATGCTGGTGGTCTAAGACAGGACTCAAAAGTCTGTCTTTCCTCAAAAGGCTGCCTTTTGAGGGAAGCCTAGACAGAGCTCTTCCACTCTCTGCCCTGCTCCTGCCAAGGCCACTCATTGCTCAGAAAATAGACAGGGCCCTGTGCTTTTGCCAAGATCTCCCAGCACCTGGATCTGGAGCTATGCCAAGCACGGCTTTCCTCTATTTCTTTGCCTGGGGAAGGGCACCATGCTTCAACACCCAAGAAATACCCAGTGCCAAAGGACCTGCACAGAGGGAGTGTGTCCCAGGCAGTGGGGCAGAAATGCTGTGTTCCTTGGGGACACTGAGCCACCACAGCCTGACAGGGAATAACACAGCCAGGCCTGGTGGGGTTGGGTCAGGGACTTGGCTTACCTGCTGGTTCCATTCCTATTAGCACATCCAGGGGGAAACCAGGATTAACAGACCATGGTGTCAGTCTGGAGGCAACAGAGCAGGATGGAGAGCGAGGACGGGCTCCTGGCTGGGCAATGCAGCAGCAGTGCTACAGGCTGGGCTGCAGCCTGCAAAAGGATCTGTTGCTGTTCGAGCTGTACTGTGCCAGCCAGAGAGGAAGCAGCGTGAGTATGAAGCAGGAAGGTATCTGTCATGGGGCAGAGCCCTTGGGAGCCTGGCAGGGCTGGCAGCACAGCACCGGTGCAAGGAAGAGAGCAAGAGCTGTGCCCAAAGTTGCCACACTTGTTCGGGGGGGATCCAGTGGCTTCCCAGAGCAGCGCTGCCAGCTAGTCAAAAGGGACACATGGCCAGTGGACAAGAGGCTTTGACCTGGGCACTGCTGCCTGGGACAGAGCACCAGCCTGGTGGCTGGCAGGGCCAAGAGGGGTCTTTGCACAATTCAGACAACAAAAAAACCCCAAACCAACCCCTAAGTGGCTTTTGCTGCCTTCTTCTCTCCTGCTCCCTCTCCTGGGAAGTGCTACGGAGAGACACTGATGGCCTCACTGGGGGTGAAGCAGGAACCACACAGCCAGGAAAGAAAAGGGCCATCATTACAGGAGGGCAAATCACAATCCTCAGAACGAGCAGAGCACAACGCAAGAGAAGAGGCAACAGAAATTGCTAGAAACAGACTGGAGGATAAATCACAGCTCCATTGGTCCTATCTGAACCCAAGGAGGAGGAAGGAAATCTAACCAGGGTGAGCACAAACCCAGGAGCTCTCTGGCACAGGCTAAGAGCAGAGCTTGCAAAGTGCCAGCAGGCAGAAAGTTTCCGTCACAACCCTGAAGGATGGCAGCACTAACAGCAATGCTGCCACCAGAGAAGGGTTCCTGCACAGTCTGACAGATCAGGCATCTCACCATCAGGAGACAGACAGACACGTGAGGATGGGGACTACCTCCAGCACCGTAGCAGAGGTGGCAATCCAAGGGAGAAGCTGACTAGTGAGATGCTAGAGGAGCAAACTGTGCTTGAAGGGAAAGATGACCACTGGTCATGGCTCTGGCACTATCCTGGAATTCAGGCTGTGGAGGAAGGAGCTGACACTTGGTGGAAACAAGAGGGAGGAAGGAGGAGAGGGAGGGGGAGTGGAAACAGAGGGAGGGAGCTTCCTTGCCCCACTGCAAGGGCAAGTGCTGCTCTCGAGGGTCCTCAGGAGGCCTCCTGCCATGCCAGATTTATGCAGCTGCAGAGCCTTACTCAGTGCTAGCCCCTGCCAGGAGTGGAGAGGAAGACTGAGCCCGGAGGGGAAGGATGGGGCAAGAGGTATTGCCCATGTCACGAGTGCAAGCTCCTAGAAGCCACCAGACACAGCTTCTAAAGAGAGAGAGAGAGAGAGAGAGAGAGACCTGACATCTCCCTGTGCCCGCAGCACCGTGTCCGTGAGGTGCTGCTGCTCCCTCCCATCCCGCGGGAGGCAGCACTGACGGGGTGCAGAAGCCCCCAGGGACAGAGCAGCCCTCTCTGCAGTGCATCTTGCTGGGGCTCCAGGCTGCAGCAGCCTCCTCAAGGGCTGAGGTCTGCCCAGAGACACGCAGCACCTCCCCAGCCCCAGCACCACACACAGGTGCCGCAGGGACTGAGCCCTTCCGCTCGGCCAAGTCAGGATAACACAATGAAACCTCTCCTGGGAGCTGGGGAAGCCGGAGCAGAGCTCCCAGCCCAGTGACTTACCCCTTTTCCCTTTGGTGCCCCTCGTCCTGGCACGGATCGCCTCCGCACACCTTTCCCAGGTGCCTGGCTTGCAGACGGCGATGCTGACAATAGCCTGCGGCTGGGAAGGGGGCCTTACAGGGTCTGCAGGCAGATCCCACTATGCGACAGACACCTGTGTAAAGCTTTACCCCACGTCCAACCCCCTCTCCGCCAACCTCCCCTCCACGCACGGCTGCCCCTCTTCCCAGGAGAGCGCAGTCAAAGAATGAAAAGCAGCTTAAAATCCGTCAGGACAATCGGGCAGCTCTCCAAAGCCGGCAGCACCCCCTGCCCACCCAGCCCAGCAGGTTCAAACCTCTGCGATACAGCCCACGGCTGCCCAGCTCCAGTGTTCGACCGGGAGCCCAGGAAACCTGCAGCAGGCAGGGCAGGGAAATCCCATGCAGCAGCCGCTTACGGGGAGGACAGCCCAGGTTGAGGACAGACCTTTGTCTCTGCCTGCCCGTCTCGCTCGCTCGCTGCCGGAGGAGGAAGAGGGGGGCGGTGGGGGACAGCGAGCAAAGATAACACCCCTAGGAGGGATGTCACAGCCACGTTAATCACTTGGAATTCCAGCCAGCGCGCCGCAAATATGGGCAGCAAATGGAGATGCTCAAAGCTCTAAAATAATTGGATCCTTTCACAAGAGCCGAGCCCAGAATCCAGCACAGGAATTCAGTCCCCGCTGGAAGTCGAGAGATCAAATACATGGAGAGGCAGGCGCAGCACAAGCAATCCTCAGCCACCGCTGTATCCAGCTCCATAGCCTTTGGCGCTGCTTTAATCTCAGGTGCCTTCCCAGCGGGAGCGAAGGGGGACCACAGCGGAGAGCCCGAGTGCCCAGCTGAGGACCGGCCCCTTCCCATCCAACTTACTCTACTTGTGGCAAGGTGCAGAAGCGCTGCCAATGCAAGAGAGGGTTTTGTGGAGGAGACCAGCTGCCTCGAAGCCTTGCTCGACCGGAGGAACAGTCCCTGGAAAGGAGACCCCTGAAGCTGCTGTTTGGCCCCCGCTGCCCTGCAGGGGAGATGCCTGGCCCGGCAGGATTCCCAGCCCGCATCACATTCCCGGCGAGACGCACACACGGCACATGTAGGCTCCTGCTCGGCGCCTCAACGGCAATGAAAAGGCACAGAGGCTTCTGCCAGAAAACAAAGAGGCAGCGGCAGAGCTGGGGGTGGGGAAAACTCTCCGCTGCCCAAGAGGATCCCTGCAGAGGCAGCAGGATGCTGCTAGACTCCACCGCAGCTATTCACCCCCATTAGCCCGAGGTGGCACCCACTCGCCCGGCACAGGGAGTCGAGGGTGGGCAGCCCCCATTCCCCCTCCCGAGGCAGCGCAGGGTGAGAAGTGCTGGAGGACACGAGCCAGGCCCAGGACAACAGCTGTCCACAAGCAGCAAATTCCTCTGTGCTGGCTCCACTTCACAAAAAGCTGTCTTTTCACCTCGGGGTAGCTGCTGCACAGGGGAAGGTGCAGCCAGCACTGCGCCTGCAAGCCTTGGGGAGCCCCATTGCGTTGGACTTGGGGCAGCACAGTGACCTCAGCAGTCACTCTGAGGCAACAAAGAATGCGAAAGCAAGCCCCTGGCCACCCAGGCACAGGGACGTGTCAGCCAGCTCCCTTCCAGCCCTCCTGTCCCTCTCCAGGGGTGGTGGCCTGAGCAACAGGCCTGGGGGACCTCAGCCACTGGATGACCATGCAGACTGGCTGCTCCAGTCCAGACCCTGGTGCCAACTGAAACCAATGGAAAATTTTCCACCGTGTGATTACCAAGTCACGTGCTTGTGCAGCCAGTCACAGAATGGCTTTGAGAAGGCAAGTGGGATCTGGCCAAGGGCAGGGACCACTTCTGGTCTGCACTTGCACGACACCTGAGGTCTCTGGGCTTCACCAGGGCACCAATGCACTGCCACATTTCAAGTTCAATAAAGATGTTTGTCCAAGGGAGGCATTCCCCAGGCCCAATCTGGATGAGGCCCTCACCATTCTAAGTGATGTACAAATGTTAACACCAAGAGTCCCTTTTATCTGATCTCCCAAGAGGAAGAATAACACCCTGCAGTTGGTGTCTGCATCAGAAGCCCTGCAAACCGTACTCTAACCTGTTTAACTCAACTCCAGTGGTAAGACAAACACTTAGAGTAACTCCCATCCTGTCACCTCCCTGTCCTGGGCTGTGCACCGTGGGAAGCATGATCTCGGTGTGCAGCATGAACAGCCCAGCTCCTTTTCCAGCACTATTAGCTGGGCACAGAAACAGGAGCCTCTGACAGGGAGCTCTGGTGGTGGGATGACGTTTTGCAAGCTGGGAGAAGATAGCAAAGAAATCAGCAGGTGATGGGGACCCCTGTTGCTCCCAGCTCTGCCATCTCCTCTCTTCTCCCTCTGGTCACCACTGCATACAGCCACAGGCATCCACAGCCTCCTCACCAAGCCTGCTCTGTACCCTGATGCCCTGTAGCCATTCACACTGCCTAAACCCAGATGCAGAATACTGCCCCTTTCCCATATCCTTCACATAGCACCTGGGCTCTGTATCCCCACAAGTGTGCTCTTCTTCATTCCCACCCCATCCTCCACCACCATCAGACCCTGTCCTTTTTCCATGAACCCCCAAGGCAAGCCTGTAGCTCTTACCTGTGCTCTGTTGCCTCCTGATTGCTGCAGTTCATACCTTAACTTACCCCAGGCTCCTCCCATTCCTGACTGCCACACACCCGCAGCCCCACCAGCCCGAGCCTCCTTGCACAGGCTCCCCTGATGAGTCCCTGACACCCGACAGGCCCACGGCACCTTCACCTTTCCCTACCTCCCCAAACAGTCACCAGGCACCTCAGGGCAGTGGAGAAAATCCCAGGGATGCTGAATTGCTCTGATCAGCTCCGGGTGTCAAAGCTACACGTTTGAAGAGGGAGTAGGCAAATGGCCTGCAGTGGGGAGGGCAGCAAGGATTGTGCACTGCAGCATTTGCCCCGTGGGAACTGCCCCTCCCCACCGCAAGCCCTCTTGCAATACACTTCCTTTTACTGTAAGAGCCCTTCAAGGGAGGTGCTTGAGCACAGGCACTCGGGCCTCCTGCTTGGTTACCAAGCTGCAGCCTGCAGATAAGGCTGCAGCAGCTGTGGGGACATTCAGCATCTTTTCCACTCCCCGTACTAGACATGTACGTGGCACAGGGGGAGGAGATACCACACACACACACACACGCACACAGAGCTGTGCACACCCACCCAACTCACCCTTTTCCAGCTGCAATTTAGAAAGGCTCAAGTCTAGCACAGGCCAGAGTGATGACATGTGCTGGGCAGGTATTTGGGCCATAAGAGTGAGGCTTCATCCATCTTTGATTTTAAAGAAGATGGACACAAGCAGGGCTACTGCAGGGAAGGAGTATTTCCACCATGAATTCAATGTCCTGCACCTTGTCATAGAAAAGGAAAACCTCTTTTTCCCATAGCACTGAAGGTGAGAGAGAAACACCCTGCTGGAATTAGGAAAAGGGTGTCACAGCTGTCATTAACCATTGACACTGTTGCCCATAATGAAGGCAAACACATGAGAGCAGAAGGCCCCAGGAAGGGAAACGTGGGGGTAGCAGGGACTGGCATTCTGACTGTAGGCATATCCATATGAAGGACAGCAGGAGACACAGTCCAGCTCCTCTTATGTCCTGTGAAACTGCAAACCTCCTGGTTCACACAGAGTGAACCACCCCTGGGGTCCTGCAGACAGCAGAGGCAACTAGGTCAAAAACATCTTCAAAAACGTCTTCAACCTGATGGTTGATCCATGCCACTGAGGACACAGATGTCCCTCTAGACCTGACCCTCCTAGGGAGACAGAGCCCATGAGAGACCTAAGAGCTCTTCCTGGATTACCAGAAACCAGCTCATCCCTTGCCATGCAGCACTTGCTCCTGCAGCTGGGAACAGACCTCAGGGACCTCTTGGCCCAAACCACCAGATCCTGCTGCTCCTGATGCACAGGGGGTGCTGTAACAGGGACATCCAAGTAAAGCCAGCATGCCCAGAGCAGTACTGAGTTACACATGGACTGCCAAGGAAGGGAGAGCAGAGCGCACAGGCGATGGCAGCCCAGCATCAACAAGCTCGAGGGAAAGGCTGAAAGGAGCAACTTCAGAAGGATTCTGGGGACTAACACAGGTTTATGAGATGGTTCTAGACCTTGAAAACCTACATAAAGGGAGCCTGGACATCCACTCAGCTTCTGACAGATGAGAAAGCATATGTAGCTACTGCTGCAGGTCAGCTTAACCCAGGCACCATGGCTACGAGCGGACCCCTTTGCTCTGGTTCATTACTCTTGCAGACAGGATGGGCCAAACACTGTAAACACCCTCTGAACACTTACACACCAGACATGGGCTTCTGCAGCATCAGACACCAGGTCAAAGCTCAGAGACACAATAAATCGCAGAGTCAAGTTGCTCCTGAAGACAAGGCTCGTAAGACTGCCAGCAAGCCAGCCTTGCAGAAGGACAGGATCAGGAAAAGAGCAGCCATGAGAATAAAAGGCTGGCAAAGAAACAGAAAATACTGGGAGCAAATAATTCTTTCCAGACAGTCCTTTGGGCTCATTTCAGCATCCATCTGCTGAGGATGGTCAAGCAGCTGGAACCTTTAAAAAAGCTACCAGTGGCTTCCCTTCCAATTGCCACTATCTCTGGGACAGGCACCATGGGGAAGATAAACCTTCCATCTGGAGGGCTGGAGGCCAGCATCCTCATGAGCCTTCCAAAAACACTGGCACCTCCCTACACATCACAGCTCTGTGCTTCCAGCAGAGCAAGGAGGATGCTTTACATCCCATGCTTCACTGCCCACTGGCTTCTTGTGCTCATCTGGGGAGGAAATAATGCAGACTTCCAGAGAGATGGATGCTCCAGCTAAGGGAGGCTGGGGCAAGTGAATGAGCTGAGCAATGCTCCTAAGGCAGTACCTCCATCTCCCACCACTGCTAATACCATACAGGTGAGTCCAAGTGAGAAGGGGACAGACAGAACAAGACTCCGAGCCCTCCATGTGCCTTCAAGCTGGCCAATCCAATAGTCCATGACATATGACATTGCCAAGCAACCTGAGAACTGCAGAACTGAGGAACAACAGTGGGAAGGGACCTCAGAGGGTTTGGGTCCAAACGTGCTAACAACAGGGCCAAGTTCAAGCAAATTGCTTGGGGTTTGCCCACGCCAGGGGCTGAAAATCACCAAGTGTGGAAACTGCCTCCCCTCTCTGGGCCCTACTCCAGAGTCTAACTGCCTTGCAGGGAAATATTTTTCCTAATATCTAATTGGAATTTCCCTCGTGTGCCATTGCTTCTCATCCTGCCCCTAGGCACTTCCCAAGAGAGCCAAGCTGCAGCTTCACCACAAACCCACAGCCTGCAGCAGCAGTGAGAGCCCCCTTCACTGCCTTCCCTCTCCCAGGCTGCACAAGCCCACCGCTCTCAGCCTTCGCAGCACACAAGAAGCCAGAGCCTCAGCTCATCTCTGCAGACTGTTAGGAGCCTGCTGGGCTCCATCCTGCCCAGCCAAGGGTGCCACCAGGGAGGACAGGAGGTACCTGCACCTGCATACCTTGGGGATGTTGAAAAAAGAGAGTCATCTCAACACTGAGATCAGCTGGGGCTGCTTTTGTTCAAGCATCTGATCCTTGCTCTGGTTAGTAGCAATACCACTGCCTGCTGCAATACACCTACGTTATTCCAAGACAGAATTCCCAAGTACCTGCTCCAAGAAGCTTGGCCCTAGACACAGAGTTTTGGTTGTGCTGCTGTAGCTCTGATACCAAGGCTGCCTCCACCATGCCCACAAGGGACCTGTCTTCAGGAGTGATGAGCGGGACAATTAGGAATCCAACTCAGCAGAGACCAGCTGTGCTAGATGGAAACTCAACAGCCCAGAGCAGGTCCCTCGATGAGGGAAGCAGCCATCCGTGATCCCTGCAACACCTTCAAGGGTCTGCAGCAGAGCCCAGGTCACACAAGGGGTTTTGGAGCCAAAAACCAACCATGTCCCCAAATCTCCAGTGTATTATCTGCATCCCAGCTCTTCCTCCATGCTGTCTTCACTCAATCCAGAGCTATTTGTTTATCATTCTCTGTCCCAGAAAGTATCACTCATTTTCCCATCCTGCATCTGCTTTCTCAGACAGCTGGGCAGGATCTGACCACTACAGAGACCTGTTCAGCTTGCCTAGAGCTGGCTAGACACCCCACTGCCTGCGTGGGGATGAAGATCCACCTCATTCACTGGAGGCAGGCATACCTGGTCCCTGCACTGCTCCCTTGCAGTGCTCCTCTTTGGGAAAGCCTCGGCACCAAAAATGCCCCAAGCCTTTCCAGGACAGCAACACACCCACAACTGGAGTTCAGCATGTAGCTAAGATCCTGGCCTGTTCCCAAGGCACAGGCATTGCCTCCACCTGCTAAACCCTGCGGCTTTCCCAGCTCTCCTCTGGCACCCTCAGCCCATCTCCCAGGGACTCAGCACGAGCTGCCAGACCCTTGGGCCCCCTGAAAGCCCCATCCTGGATAAGCCTTCTGCTTCCCACTGACTCATTCCCCTGTGATTCACCCCCTCCTGACTAACTCATCTCTGCCACAGCCCTGTGCATGAAGGGAGTGTGTGAGAGTGTGTGTGTGCAACACAGGCAATGACACGGACTCTGCAAAGCAGCAAACTGGGCAGGGAGCCTGGCCTGGCCATGCCAGAACCCTCACCCCCCACAGCACCCAGCAGCCAGAGGGGAAGAGGTGACACCACTGGTTCAAGTCCATTGTGGGGAGAAGGGGCAGAAAGGCAGGCTGGGAGTGCTGTCCTGTGCCAGCACTACCAAGATAAGGAGCAATGCTAGGGGAGGGCTTCCTCCAAGCTCCGAGGCTGCCTTCCAGGAAAACCCATTCCCTTTATCAGCTCTCCACTGCTGGCTGTGGGAGGGTTACCCAGCACTGCCACAGCTCAGATCCACACGCAAGATGTCTGCCAGCTAAGCTGCCTTTGGGTACAGCCAAACATGCCCCTCCAGGTTGTGCCTCTTCCCAGTTTCACTGTCCAGGGTGGACAGATTCCTGGGAGACACAAAATGACTTCTAAGCATGGCTATGGTCAGCTGGCATCAGCTAATGCCACTGGGCATGCAGGGCCCACAGGCTTGGCCAGTTCCTGGGTGTGGACAATGCAAGTCACGCACATGATCAATGTAAACACAGATCCTCTACAGGCTGCTCGTCTAACTGGCGATTCCCTAATGCTTGGGGCATTGCTCCACATCCTTTCTCTCCCCTCTTTTCCAAATCCTGGCCTGTTCCCAAGCCACACACATTGCTTCCACCTGCTAAGCCCTTCCGAGGGCTGTCCAGGTAACCTCAGTCTCCTTGGAGAGACCAGAGCAGACAGAGGTGACAAGAGGAAGACTGCACTGTGCAGCTGTGCCAAGCCCAGTGAGAGCTGTGGCACACCTCCCAGCCAGCAGAGCGAGGGGCTCTGCACATCCATCTGTCTGAGCACAGGAGAGCTGTTGTGTGAGCAGGACACGCTGCCCTGTGCAGCACACCCGTTCACAGACCTGCGCCTCTGCCTGACTTAGAGGATCCATTTCCTATTGACTACAACAGAAAATCATTGGGATCATACAGGCTCTTCTCTCACCCTTTCCTCTCCACATCTCATGGGTCAGAGTCATGCTGACAAAGGGCTCTGGTCCCTTCCACCCAGGAGCACTTGGCCAGCTGCAGCATTTTGCCTGCAGCCACACACGGGATACTCGGGACAAGCCTCGCTGACACTACAAGACAACAAGTCAGTCAAGCATCATGTCTTCAGCAGGGTCACGCAGCCCCAGCTGGGACAGAAGGCCCTGACACCCAGGAATTAAGGCCAAAGTAAACCATTCTTTGGCCAGGGAGTGAGAGACAACACTTTGGGCTGGAATGTCACATACTAATAGGCACAAAGAACGATTTTCTGCCAAAGCTTAAGATTGTATGCCAGAACTGCTGCTTCTCCCTGGAGTTTTAAATTTTTGATCCTCACTATGCATATCAGAGACTCTTCTCTCTCTCAGGACAAAGAAATACAAGTTTTTGTCCCATGGCTTCCTTATAGGCTCCAGCAGCTTCCCCTGCACACCATCCCTCCTTTCATCGGGATGCTCCAGTACTTCACGTCTCTTCTAGGGAAGCAGGGGGGGAGATCCATAGTGCTCACCATGTGTCATCAGGGCCAACACCATGGTCACAGTGTCACCAAGGGCACAGCAACTGGGTAAGCTCCTGAATGAAACTCAGCAGGCACCAGCAGGACAGACCCAGCAATTTAAATGCACATGCTTAAATCAGCCTGCCACCACTGAAAAGATGGGCTTGTCTACAAACTCTGGGAGCCCCTGAGAGAGCAGCAACAACCTATATGAGCTCTTGGACATGGTCAGCTCCCTGGCATAGCCCCTGGGGGCAGGGGAAGCTGAGGGACTGCCCTACAGCCAGTTAAGCAGCTGGGGACTGATCCAATTTGAGCCTGACTGACTGACTTTTGAGCCAGACTTTCCTGTCACACCCTCCTTTGTGACTAACAAAGGGGTAACATCCCATCTGCAACACCCCTCTCCAGCTGGGAGAAGGAGCAGAGCAGAGACAGCCAAGCGGCCCTTGATTCTGACATCTCTCCCCCACCAAGGGGAACCCTTGTGAGTGCCTCATGTTCCCCTTCTGCAGCCCAGGTGGCCGAACAGAGTGGCAGAGTGTCCAGCCAAAATACAGTGATGGGGAGTGACCCTGCTGTCCTCAAATTGCCAGGTCAGCAACCTGGGAGCTACCAGCAGAGAGGAGCCCAATTGTCCCACACCTCTGTGTTAGTGGCAAGCTTCTGCAGCACAGGTGATACCAAAGGACTGGGTGAGAGAGAGGTCTTGGAGCAACAACAGATGAAGGAATTCAGGCTTTCTCAATGTCAGTGCTAAGCAGAAATGAGTCCATGAAGTCGATGCTTCTGCTGAAACAGCTCCTGGTTACTGGGACAGACACAGAGAATGACTCCGAGAACAGGCTGGCTACCAAGGTGAACAAATGTTTCAGTTTCTGAGAGCTCCAAAACAAGCCCCCCTTCTCATGCAGCTCTGTGCTCCCACAGTCCTGCCCTTCTAGTTCTTGAAAAAGTAGAGAAGCCTCTAGGCTGTTAACTTCGGTGTTGGCTGCAGAGACCCTCATGGGGTATTCCCCAGAACCAGCTTTCATCTCCCAGGCAGAGCCCAAACAATCCTTTGCTCCAAAAATCACATCTGACGTCATCTGATCCAACATAAAGACCAGAAGTGGAATTACTTTAAATGAAAGATCAGATGGGGGAGCACACCTGTGCCAGTGGGTGGAGCTGAACGGCCAAATGCCTGCTAAGCTGGCACTTAAAACCTGCAAGTTTTAAGGACTAAACCACCTTTCTGTGTACACATCTTGGGTAGGTTAGCTGGATGGCTCATGCCATCCAAAGCTTAAGATGGAAACTACCTGTGTCCACTTTTCATTTTGCTGCAGGAAGGGAAACAGAGGTTTCTGCCATCCATCCCTTCCCTAGCTCCTTTTGCTGGACCCTCTGCTGCTGTGCCCCATGGGACATCCTGAACAGACAACATTAAGAAGAGGAGCTTGGAAACCGGCTAGAATTGGGCTTTCCTTCTCAACTACACATGAAAAATCCAGTTTTAGCTCCGGTGGGTATGAAGCTTCCTCTTCTGTCAAGGCAAAATGTGCCTGTAGGCACCAGGGCCTGTCTCCTCTTCTGCATTTTGGAAAGATCCTCCCTTACAGGCACTGCCTTTTACCCTCTGCTGCCTTCACCAGCCCTGAGCAGGTTGGAGAAGCCCAAGTTCTGGCTACATCAGTGATGCTGCAAATTCAGGTGCCATGTGTGGGGACAGCTGTACTTGCAATAGGGGGAAGGACATGGAACAAAACCAAACCACCCAAAAATCTCAGGGCAGAAGGTACTCAGCCTTGTGTTCAATAATTATTTATCCCAGGATACAGTTCCAGTTTTCACCTGGTCTTAAAGCTCTCCACTAAGTTGCTCTCACTGACTTTCACAATTTCTTTTCTCTCTGCCCCACTTCCAGCAGGGACCTCAAAGGCTGCTGCCTCCCAGCAAAAGGGTCTCCATGACCTTTGTAATTCAACACACTGGGAAAGGCTCAATCAATTCCCTCTATTCCTAGTCCAACACAGACCTTAAAAGCCCTCTTTGTTCCTGTTACAAACCCAATCCCACAACCATGGCTTAACCCTTAGGGCACTGCCTCAAATGAAGAGAGTTTCACAGAAGCTAGGCGGTTTGCAGCATTCATGGGAAGCTGGACCTGCCCTCCACTTACAAAAGAGCTGTACTGACAATCTGCTGGTGGCTCGCAGGATGCATCAGATACTCACAACAGGGTGGGAGGGATGTCTCTGGCCATGTTCATCATCCTTACAGACTACTGTGCCTCACCACTGCTGCAGCGACACAGGCAGGGGTTAGAGTTACACCTCTTTATAGTCTCCTGGTTTTGCTCTGCCTCCCCTCAGTTCAGCAGGTTTATCACAAGACATGCTCCATGCATGCAGATTTGGGGTCACACAGAGGAATAGGGAAGACGAAGGAAGCAGCTGGGACTGGGCACCCCCACTGTCAGTCTTGCAAGGACTCCTCTGCTCCTGCCCCCAGGTACAGCCATTGCTCCATGACCAGGAGCAAATCAGAGCCAGCGAGGGATGCCAGGCTGTTCCAGAGCCTGCACACTGATTCTTGCCTTGTCTGAGATAAGCTCAGACCCACATCCTGACCAGCAGCTCAAAGTCACACGCTGGGGGAAGCAGTGCCATGGGACTGTGCATAATTATACACCCTGCACACGAGAATGCAGAGGACATGGAAAGTACAGCCAGCTCTCCCTTCCTAGCATGATCCCTGGCACAAGAAAAGACAGTATGGAGCAAGGGCTGCCAAAAATGCCAGCTCTGCAGCTGGAACAGAGCTGCCCAGCAACATCCTGAAGCACCAGCTCCATGGCAGACAGAGCCAGCTTGTACCACTGCACCCCAAAACACCACCCTGGCAAACCTACAAAAGGGGTAGGGCCACCTTGCAGCACCCCAAAATGCCGCTTCCTACCAGCTGCTGTAACTTCCCCTCTGCCCCTTTCCGGTCCTGCTCCACCCCTCTCCTCCTCAGGCTTCAGGGAAACTGAGTCACAGCATGCTGGCCCTGCCCCAAGGAAGGAGAGTGGGTGGGCAGCCCCTGGCACAGTGTGGGGAGTAGGGCAAGGGTGGTACTGAGACCTCTGAGAATGCCAGTGATGGGGAGGGATAAAAAGGTACCCACATGTTCTACATCAAGCAGCTTTCCCAGTTGTGAGCCTCCTCTGTTCCCACCTCTCTTAAAGCAGAAGTTGGCTCCAATCTGCTGCTTGGCCATATGGACTGCACCCAGCTCTGCTGGGCTACATCTGGCCCCACAAACCGACCCAGGTGCTCTCTGCCACCAGAGGGGACCAGGACATGCAGTAACTTGGCATAGCCCAGAAAAAAAAATTAAAAATTAAAGACCCAGATAGAGCACTATAAATCAGAAGAGTGCCCTAGGTCTCAAAAGGCTGGTAGGGACTGGATGCTTACTGAGAACAAGTCATGGCATTCTTTACCTTAAAAGAGTCATGTGTTTGAGTAAAGACTTGATACTCTGGTCCAGCTCTAGGAGCTGGTAAGTTTCCAGGTACTGACCTCAGGCTCTCTGTTTTTATCACACACCTACAGAAGCCCTTTTGAGGACCTGCTAACCAGTTAAGCTTCCTGGGACCAGGTCTACAGCAGTGTTCACTCACAGCAGAACCCTTTAAAATCCCTGATTGGTGCAGTAACAAACCACCACCCATCTATCTGTCTTGTAGACAGAGAAGTTACAGATTTGTTCGTTCTGGGCTCTGGGTCAGACATCTCATGAATGTTATTAAAGTTATGGTTTCTTTAGTATGTTTCTCAAGATTGCAGTGAGGTTAAGAGCCCAGCATTGCCCCGTTCAGCTGGGACACAGAATGGGAAAGCAGAACTCAAGCTGCAAAAAAATGCACAGTTATTACACACTGCTCATCTGTAAGTTTCCTGCCATCTTTTCCCAGGCTCCTGTCTTCTTGATTGCCTCGCTCCACCTTCCTGGGGACTCTCTGAAAACTGACCCTTTCACCCCTCCCCGGGGAAGTGTGTTAAGGTGGTATTTGCTGTTATTGTCATGCTAAGCATAACATTATTGCAATACCCTTGCCCCAGCTCTATCTCCCAGGACAACATAATACTAGATGAAATTCATTATCCCCTATCACTTTATGGTACTATCTTTTCATTTCTCTGTTAACACACATCAGAGACGTATCGAGTTTCAGGCCCGCTCACTCCAAAGGAAGTTCTCTCTTTCCTTACAGGGATTTGCACAAGTGATACCTTTTTTTTTCAGTACCAAAAAAAAGCCCAAACCACCACCAAAAAGTAATTTAAAAACCCCAACCCACAAACCAAAAAAAAAAAAAAAAAAAGCCAACAAAAAACCCACACTCCAAAAATAGCACTTGAAGGTTCACTTAAGGACAGATTTTGCCTTTCCTCTCCAGACCACCGCTTTGGTCAGACCTTTCCCAGGCTCTGGAGGGCAGCATTCTCACTGCTGCTCAAAGAGCTTTACCAGCAATGTTTGGAGTCCTGTAGCGAGGAAGCTTTAAGGGCAAGATGCCTTTTCCTTCCCAAAAGTGCCCAGTACATGAACACAGGCATTTCCTGGTAAACTGTTCCTCCTTGCTTCCAGCTTCTGCTACAGGGGTGGCCTCTGATAACAGCCTTCCTCCGGAAACACCACTGCGTTTTACTCAGTTACTCCAACACTGTCATATTGTAGGGAAACAGAATTAAACAGCTGAAATCTATAATAAATCATTCCTACTGAGCTGCCAGGGAAATTGCTGCACAGAAGAAAGAGGAGAGCTGTGAGTCTGTTTCCTCAACAAATCTAAGCCACAAAACAGCCTCTGGTTACAGGGAACAGGCACAGCAGCAAGAGGAGCACTTTCAGGGTGGCAGATTGATGCCACCAATTTTTCTATTCTCTCTCTCCAGATTTATCACATGGCCAGAACAGATCATTGCAAATACCTTAAGATCCCAGACTGTCAGCCTAGGAAAAAGGTCGGCAGACCAGACCTAGACAAAAAGCCTGAGAATATTCTAATTCCTCAAAAACACCTTATATTTTTAGCTGTTGCTGCTGTTAAAAGATGAACTGAAAGCAAAGCTCAGACTCCCCACTTGATGCTATAACTGCTTTATTTTGCTGGCAGCCACAGCAGAGAGGATCTTGAGAATTACACCCTTTGTCCACTGCTGGCCCAGCTATGCTAATCTCATCAGCAATGCAAACGCTGGTATAGAAAGGGCTGAGCAGCAGTGCTGGCCTGACAGCTCCAGCAGCGCTGACTGGCAATAAGCAAACCCTGGTACACGGCGTCCAGGCATTTTCTCCAGGCCTGAGCTGAGCTAAGAGCTGGCTCTTGCAAGCTATTCTTCATGCATCTTCCAGGCAGAGCAATCTGTACAGCACAGCTAGACTCAGCTACCTTCTTACAATTTAGGGAATACAGGTAGAAACACCGCCCGAGTCAAAGTTTCCACTCGGTCCCACTGATTTACCACCTCTCTGCTGAAATCCCCACCACTCTTCCCACAGCAGCAGCATTCAGGTTGTTTCTGATGTCCCACAGGGCAATGTCCAATTTTCAGAGTGACACTGCTCAGGATGGTGTCCCCACCTGATTACAAGTAGGTCTGTGTGTCCTGGACTTGCCTCAGGTAATGGCAGCAGCAAAGCACAGCAGCACGTAACCCGCACGGTACTCTCCCAGCTTCAACACCACGGCTCAGCCAGGAGGAAATCTCTCTTGGCTGCCTCTCCCTAAATGCTTATTCCAGCACTGCCTGTTTTAACTCCTCCCCAAATCGGCAGCAGAGTATGTGACCCCACTACCTCTGGGCTTTTCTGGTCCTTTGTGGTTCAAACTGTGTAGTATCAACAGATAAGACAGAGAAAAGAGGAGGCAGCACTTCAAAGATCACATGATTGTAACTCACGGGGTCACAGCACCCAAGAGACTGAGCCTTGTGCAGATCTTGGCAGGCAAGGTGTTTTACAAATGATAAAAGAGAAAACACCCTCTGCCCTACAGGATGGTGATTCCCACCCCAACACACATATATGATCCAGAGCCTCATCTGCTGGGCTCTGCATCACTCCATGATATTTCATAGCACATCTTGGGGCCTCAGTCCAGAGGAAAGATGACAAACCACAGCCTGTGAAAGTGGGTTCAGAGGGAACTACAGAGTGGCTCAATGGATTCTTACCATGCTCTGCCATCACCTGCACCCATAATATATTGTAACACCAACTCTTGCACAAAGTGCTGATGGTCACATACATGGAAAGCAGTGCTCAAGCTGCTGACCCAAAACTGCCTTCAGTGTCAGGTACCAGCGTCCCAGATTCCTCCACGGGAAGGAAGCTCCAGCTGCCAGTGCAGAGCAAGCTGTTCCCCTCTGAAAGGGGAAGGAACCTGTTGGAATTAAGAGGGAGGAAGCAGACTGCTGCCTGCCACGGGCGGCTTTCCTGGAGCTGCCATGTTCCAGCTTCCACCTCCTGGTTTGCTCTCCCTTGGGAACACTAGGGTCTGGAGTCCAGGGAACATTGTGCAAACCAGTCTAGCCTCTTTGGGAGTTTTAAGATGACTGGAACTGCAGCACTGGACAGAAGTGGGCAGTCCATACAGATCTTAAAGTAGCCTTACATTGCAGAAGGACACTATGGCATATCGGAAAGGGTGAAATGGTTTTCAGAGGAATATATGAGGCTGTGTATCCTGGAAAGGAGGGGTCACAGCTCAGGCAAGAATTATGATATTTGTGAGTGCAGAGCTATTTGGGTAGCTCACAGAGAGGCATCCTTTCCCATCCATTTTTGACTGAACACCCTAGTCCCAGACAAACTCTGGCCACAGGCACTAGAGCAGTGTGTGCCACCCCATGACACGCCAACACATCTAACCTCCATACATCTCCAAGAGCATTGCTCCCCTCTCACTCAGGGCTGGGCACAGAGCAGTGGGCAGGGTGTTGTAGCTCGCTGCCAGCAGTGACCTTTGAGAGGTGTAATGAGAGAGGTTTACAGCTCACACAGCCATCCATGTTGACATGGGCAAGCTGTGCTTGCTGCCAGCAGGTCCTTTTCCCTGGCTTACATCCAGGCCTTTAGGCATATCATGGATGACAGGTCAGGTCTCAGTCATACTCACATTATGGCCAGGCTGGAGATGGCATCCTGATCCATCCCCTCTGCTACTGAGTGCATGATTTTCCCTGCTCCCTTCACCAACAGGAGCTAGCTCTCTTGACAGTATCTGGTAGGGGGTCTATCCAAGGGCACCTTCAAAATGTTTAACTTCTCCTTTACCTGCCCCAGAGGATGGTCTCAGACCATATCAGAGGGGTCACAAGAGTGTCTGCTCTGCCTCAGAGTACAGATACCCTGGAACAAGGCAAACTGGCTGTGCAAGGTGGACAGCACAGCATAGGGCCAGGCATCATGGGAAGGTGCAGTCACGGCTGGAGCCACTTAGGATGATTAACTGAGGATAAGCAAGGGCAGCAGAACGACTCGCTTTCTTCCATGGTACAGTGAGAGGGATCAAGAGACTGGTTTGTTCTTGGCTGGGCCTGCTCTGCAGCTCAGGACTTCAAACCAAACAGGTCTGTAAACAGGAGCTGCCTGCCCACACTCCAGAAAGGGGCAAAAAAAGGGAGAAGATGGACAAAACATCCCTGGCCACTCACCCTGAGGCTGCTGCCAGAGGAGAACAGCTCCAGATGCCAGATTGTCTGTCAGGAGTCCAGGGGTGCCAAGCCCATGGCACAGCTGGGACTGGGCTGCATTGAGGGTGTGCCACTTTGAGCACCTGCCCGACTGCTCTTCTGCCTTGTCAGTGACACTGCCAGTGGCAAGTTGCCATAGCAATACCCTCAGCATGCTCCCCGATCTCCCCTGTCTCTGCTTCCCCTTGCTGTCCTCTCCCCACTGCCCCACACATAAAACACCCAAAAGCCTCAACATGCTCCTAGAAGGCAGCACCTTCACCAAGGAAGGGAAGAGGGCAGAGGAGGAAGCCCAATCCTATGAGCCATCATCCCTGCCCACCTCAGGGGCAAGGACCGTACTCTGGACCCAGGTGCATCACACCCCACCTTGTCTATTCTCAAGGCAAGGCACAGGAGAGCCATGCTGCCAGACTAGGGGAGGAGAGACCTTTTTAACTGCATCTCCTTCATGCTGTGGCAGGCAGGGATGCTTCAACGTCCTCACCTGTCCCACAGTGCCTGCTCCATGGGGGTGACATGCACCCCCTGCCCAGTCCAGCCCAACACAGCTGCCTGCAGGTCAGAAAGCCCCAGGAGCTCTTTCTACATTGCAGCAGCACCAGATCTGATGGGAATAGGGGGTCTCGGACTCTTCTTGCTGCATCCTGGCAGGCACCTCCTAAGCCCCTGCTCTCCAGTTCCAGACAGTTTCCACTTCAGACAGGTCTGTTCTGCTGCACCAAACCTCACTGGGACTTGAATCTGAGACAGGATCCTGCTTCCTGCCCTAAAAACTCTTCCCCACCATTGCTATGTGGCACTAAAGTTACCCAGTCTGGGTGGAAAGCAGAGCTCTTCTCCCTTTCACCCCTCTCACACAGGCACAAGACAGAAGAGGAAGAGACAAAGGACCCTGTTGAACCACACTCAGCAGTGATACCTCTCAATATCTTTCAACATGTGAATTTAACAACTGTGCAGACCAGAAAAGAAAAAAGAACTTCTTAAAGTTCAGCTTGTCTCTCCGTTCTGCCCTTTCCCACAACCAGTTACATCACTTGAGGGTTATAGCAGAAGCTAGCAAAGCCTCGGTCCTGATCCAGGATGAGTCATGGAGCTCCGGAGGCCGTGCAACTTCCTTCTGATACCATCAACCATGCCTTACACAGCTAAAAATAAAGATGGGCCAAAACTGCAGAGCCACATCTTGCCTCAACATGAAACTTCGCAATGCTCAGCACTGCTGAAAAATTACCTGAGCAGGTGGAAACCAAAAAGTGCAGGGAAGCCAAAAGTCTTGGGTGTACCAAGAAGGGAGAGGCCAGGAGGCCTCACCCTGTGCTGGAGCTGGAGGATGGTGGTGGCAGATGGCAAGTAGCCATCCAGCCACACAGAGATGGCCAGAGCCAGGCTCTCATCTCACTCAGCTGTGGGCTTTGGAGTATTTCCACATGTAGAGGTTTTGTGGAAGACTTCTCTGCAATGCATGCTCCCATCTGAGACAACAGGAATCGACTGCTGCATACAGGAAGGATGCTGCATTTTTGGCAGGAAAAGATTGGAAAGCTGCAGCCTGCTTCCCACCAGGCAACCAGGCTTCCCATGTGGGCATCCACAAAGCACGGTCCAAAAGATGTTTGGAGCTAAAGGTAAAAAAAGGGGTCACAGATACAGCTGATATGGCTTAGATGTTGAGGTAAGTGAGGAATTCAAAGTTCTTCCTAGTCCCTGGGACACTGTGCCCAAGCAAAACCTTCACACATGAGGATATAGGATTCTCACACAGATCTTAGCAGGAAGCTGTAGGATTGCACACAAATAGGACACACCGGCAATGTTGAGAAACCTAAAATAGCCTCAGCAGATGATCCTCTGCTCCATTCTTGGGAGCAGCAAGAACTGAACAAGGATCCAGCTGTCCCAACACTCCCATGAACAGGATCTTTGAATGCCCGACCTATTTGCAACAGAGATGGTAGGGCAAATAGGGGATTCCTTGCATAACTCCAGTGCCAATACCCACAAGGAACCCAGAGCCCCAGTTCTGAAGGAGGAGGCAGCGCTTTCTTGTGGTTTTCAGTGGAAAGATGACCTAGTGCTACATCAGCTGGTCAGACTCGGGCAAGGGCAGCCTACACACATGGAGAGAAGGCTGAAGGACGTTAGGCTGACCGTTTGCTGTTGAAGATATAAACTCCACTTTACCCAGTTGTTAGGTTTCCCAGCAAAGGGTTCCATCTCATTCCCAAGAGAGGAAGTCTGCAAGTCTGCCCATGGGTCTGCAAGCTGTATCAGTTTCCAGACTACTGCCAGCTGCACTGAACTGAACCAATACTGTTAATTTAGCCCAAATATAAACTCATTGATATCACCTGGGTAAGGTGATATACAAACCAGAGAATAAGTTCATGCTGTGGCCAAGCAACAGGAGAAGCTGCTGCTTTACACATAAATGGGAGATTTGCTGTCCATGAAGGTATCAAGCTAACTGGTTAGCAAGGAGAGATGGGAGAAAAGTGGATCCAATACAATGCCAGAGGGGAATGAGGCACTGGCACATGTTGCTCAGAGAAGCTGTGGATGCCTCATCCCTAGCAGTGTTCAAGGCCAGGATGAATGGGGCCCTGAGCAACCTGGTCTAGTGCATGGCTCCCCTGCCCATGGCAGGAGTATTGGAATGTGATCTTTACGGTCCCTTCCTGCACAAGCCTTTCTGTGATTCTGTGGTGAACCCTGTGTTAAAATGCTCCTTGTTAAAAGGCAGGGGAGCCCTGAGAGGATGCTGTGAACTTCATGGACTGGGATCTACAAGCAGCTCCAGCAGAACTGAGGGAAAAACTTTTCTCTGGTCTTTGTCATGTCTCTCATCACTAAGAGAGCTATAAAATCCCATAATGGAACAGGTATCAGTGAATGCCACAACCCAGCTGGATAAAGGGGCCACTCTGCTGTCACTGCACTGTGCGATTGGGAGCCTGCAGCACAGAGCACTGGCATGACCAAAGGACTTCTTCCTTCCTTCCTTTCACCTTCACAGGTAAATCTATCCCTGCCTCACCCGCTGTGGGTACCACTTCAGCATCAGGCTGAAGGACGAGATGGCCTGAGGCCTAGTTTCCAGCTGCCTCTGGACTGGTGCCAACTTCCCTGGCAGACACTTCAGAGAAAGAGCTGCAGAGCCTGGGCAGCCATGCATCCTAAACTACGTCTTCCCCATATAATCTCTCCTGGCCAAATCACACCTGAGCTCTGGGGTGAGAGAAGGGTTCAGCCTGCCCTGCCAGAGGGACAGTCTTGATGAGGGCTCCCTTCCAGGTGAGAGCACACTGTGCAGGTGGGGCAAGCACTGCTGGATTCTAGGCAGGCACACAAGCATCCAGGGACAGGGCAGGAAGCCCACAGCCATCTCAGGCTGCTCCAGGCTGGCGCAAAGCAGGTAGTATTTCTTGCCAGTGGCAATACAAAAACTGCTGGTCCTCCTAAAAAACTTCATTGTCAGTCTGAGCCTTATACAGTAAGGCCAAGCAACAAAATCCTGGGAAAATGCAGAGGAAACCCAAATGCTTCTAATAGAGAAGATGATTACGTCTGCCACAAGCTCTGGGTAAAGTCTCAGCTGGGTTCAGGTGAAGGACAGCAGGGACCTGAAGCTGAAAAATGCTCCCATTCAATCCTGCTGGCATGCAGAAGGAGGAGTGTGGCAAACAGCACAGACTGCAAGTTCCCAAGGGTTTAGAACACACCACCCTTGAGCTCCTGACAACTGTGTGCAGGGTTCAACAGTCTTAGCAGCACTGGTTGCACACATCCAGGTTCCCTTTGCCATGCTGACAGCCAGGTGGGATGCAGGAGCACCCAAAAAGCCTTGGCTGTGGGAGAACCTCACCTGGGTGACACCTACTTTACAGAGTTATCCCTGTGAGCCAAGGGGAGAAGAGCACGGAGTTCCCTGTTTCTTCACAGCGCCCTGATGAAGGAAGGGAAACCATTGATGGTTGAATGTTGCTAACCTCGGTGCAGGGCTGAAGCAGACAGAGAAGGCAGCTCTCAGCTGTCAGCACTCGCAGTGTGGCCTTAGGGTTGCTTGTTCTGGCTGTCTTGGGTCACCTGGAAAGACAAGTCCACAGGAACAGGCTCAGCTGGAACGCTGGGTGGGCAGTAATTGCTCATCCAAGCCAAGTGAGTTAGTGGCCCATGCACAGACATGAGAGGCCCCAAGCACCCCACCAGCTCAAAGATCCCACCATATCTTTTACCAGTGCTGAGGCTGCCTCTCCAGCTGCAGCCCTGAGTCCCTCCTGGGTTCCAGCTACCCCCAGTTCCCTGCATGACTCCGGGTAGGCACACAGTCGGTTCTCCAGAGAGAGCTGCTAAGGTCACAGCCACGATCTCCCTTCCCGGATTTCAGGGGGAAATAAAGGCCTTTCTGTGCCCTTGGCTTTGTTCTTGTCCACCCACGCAGCTGTAGGTTTCTCCACCACACAGGCTTTGCTGGTACTCGAGTGGGTGCGCTGGCATATGGTTTATCTGCAAGAACAGGCGCTGGCTGTGGTCCCCACAAGCCACCTGCTAAGCCACCCCACGGAGACACAGAGCCAGGGCAGGGAGGGACAAACTCCACTGCTGGAGAGACACCCCTCCCAACAACCCAAACAGACCAAGACAAATCCAACGCCGCAGCGTTTCCCAGGCTACAGGGAAGGGAGAAACCGACAATTGCTTAATAGAAATCTCCGAGAGGCCTGCCAACACCATCACAAAGATGTTGTTTAAGTCTCCTCCCCAGGCTCCCAGTGCTTTAATTACAGACCACTGGAGATCACACTTTGTGGGGGCTAGGTCCTCGTGCACAGCAGATCCTGAAAACCAGGACGGTATCGGCCTCCCCAGGATCAGGTCTGACTTTCCCTTGGCTTCAGGCATGATGAGCAAAAGCTGCTGTGAGGCAGTCCCTCCTCCCCAGCCTGACCATCCACACAGGCAACCACCCTGCAGCACCACCACAGCACAGCCCAGCTGTGACCAGACCCACCGTGCCGGGGAGCAGAGCACTGCGGGCAGACAGGCTGCCAGTGCCTCAGAAGCACAGCCCTCACACCGTGGTGCAAGGAGGCACGTCCACACTACCCTACTGGGGCTCCAGCCCTTAAAACAGTCCTGAGGGCATCCAGAAAGTTTGTGCTTAATGACACCTGCACTGGCATCCCAGGAGAAGTCTCACCTGGAAGCTGTACCAACGAGGCACAAGGGTTATCTTTTTGGAGAGCTTATAAGCAGAACAAGCCCCAGTAAATGCAGCATGTGTCTATGTAAATATACATATATTTAAAACCCTCCACCAAGTCCCTGCTCTAGCATACTGTCTTTCAGAGAAGGCTCAAAAGGCGCTAAGCCTGAGCAGTGACAAGAATTGCTTTGGACATGGCTGAAGTACTGCCACCCACATACTGCTGCAGCACAGGAAGCGATGGCAATGTATCTGACAGGGAAGGGTTGAAAACACTACCCAGGAAGAATGCAATTACCCCAAATGGACCGAGGCCAGCAGATCTGGATTACCACCTCAGCTCTTGCATAAAGGGCTTTGCATCTTTGTTCACTTCCAACAAGAAGAATCACAGGGTTGACATCAGCCCTGGCCCGGGACATGGATTCGTTACTAAAAAGCACTTCCAGCTGAATCACTAACTTCCCATTTTGCAGCACACAGGACTCCTTTGAAGGTTTCTCATCTAAGTATTGTTCTACCATCATGCTGCTTAACTGGGGGTTGTCCAGGCCACAGGCAAGTATGACTGCAAACCACTGGCCAGTCCTGAAAAAGCTCTCTGAAATGCAGAGCATGTGAGCCCAGCTGCTCTTCATTCAAGATTCACAACCAGCTGAAGATGCAGACGGAAACAGGGGGAAAACATGTTTATTGGCAGCTGGGCATTCACAAGCCAAGCAAGGGAGACTGTGAAAGAGAGGGGCAAAGCCAAAGGGAGGATGAACAGAGACACTTCCCTGTCAAAGAAAATAATTTTTAAAGCAGGCCTCAAACTTTGTGAGACCAAGTTCTCTGGAGGTTATATTCACCTGGCTCACTTGCTCACAAGCAAAAGCAAAAGCAAAAAACAAAGGAACTTAGCTGGTCAGATAATAGGCTCCAGGGAGCAGAGGTGCCAGGCACTGCAGACAGAAGGATCAGAAACATGGTAACATGGCATTACTAGGACACAGAGAGCCACACAGCTCCCTGAAGGAAGGGGGTCCCTGGGAAGGATGCAGTGTGGAGAGGTATCAGGCAAAAGCCTCTCACAGAAGACTCTCACAAAGTAACCTGCAACAATCTCACTAAATAACCTGCAACAAACCATCTGCCAGCATACAAATGTCTCCTTTCAGGATTTCTCCCATGCTGCCCTTCACACCTGTCCTGTTACAAACCCGACTCATTAATTCCTCCAGCTACCAAAGCCTCTGATAATTTGATTACAGTTCCATTGACAGCATGCTGAGGACACCACTTTTCTAACCATATGGCTTCACTTTCTTCTTTCATGTCTGTGGTCACATACCTACCAACAACAGGTTTTCTTGGTCTGCATCAGGAAATGTCCTGGCCCCCAGGTATGATGGATTTCCACACAGCACACGATGGTGCCAACCAGATCTAGCAGAGGACAAACATGGGCAGGCCCACAGCACTAAGAGCATGTGTAGGACTTGGGAAGAGCCAAGTGTCTTTGACTTTGAAGACTCAGATCAATAACCATCCCCTTCAATCACCCTCAGACTCAGAGAGCAAAGTTTGGGTATCTCTGGCCTCTGGTACTTAGCACAGTAATGCAGAAACGTGAGAGGGCAAGCAGCTGGTAGCAGACAGCAAGGAGGGAGACCAGGGGCAAAGATGTGCTTCTCTGCCCTCAGAGGTCCCTTGAACACAGGGAGGGAACTTCCTCCTCCTGCTCTGCATGCTCAGAAGACAGCCGAGGGCAGAGGGATTGAGAAAGCTCAGCACCACCGGCCAAGGGAGGGTGGAGGGGCTGCGGCCTTCATCAGATTTGAAGTAAGCCACCAGGAGTGAAAGAGCAACCCTACCAGTAAAATTTAAATTATCTATAATTCCCTAAAGGCCACTTCTGGAGAGGGCAAACATGAAAAATAGAGCATGGAGAGCTGCTCTGCACAACTTGCTGCCAAGGCAAGGAAGCAAGAGAGCTCCACAGCAAGCTGTGCCTCTGAATAGCAGAGTTCCCACAGTCAGTGCAAAGTGACCCCACCAGCTTTCCTTCTTTCAGTGGATAAGAAACGTCTCACATGAGGAACAGAAACAAGGCCAGTGAATGGCAGAGCTGAAACAGCCCCAGCACTGCTCCAACTGCAGCTGGACCTTGGTCCACAAGCCCAGCTCACCAAGGGCCACAGCCATGCAGCTGTGTGACAGCAGGGCTCTGCTCTCCCCACACATCCTGACCACCGCAGGCTCCATGGGAAGGGATGTGTCCAGGCCTCACTGGAGTCAGCAGGAATCCAGTGTTATGGTTAAGCGTTATGGGAGCAGGGGCTGGAGGTCAGGCGAGGGCAAGTGTTGACTCCCTGGCAACAAACACTGTGGCAGCAGCGTCCCTCAGAACCACCCCTGTCTGAACCCCTCAGCCCCGCCAACTCCCACCAGGGCCCTGCCCCAGTGCAGGGACTGCATGCTGGGACATGTAGAGTCCCTACCAGGGCCCCGCCACTCACTCACGCCGAGACCCGCACCATGGGAATTGCTGCAGTGAAACAAGGCGGTGATGAGGCTTTACAGGATGACTTCATTCTCCCAGTCCTCAACCTAAAGCCCAGCCCTGCCGAAAGTAACTCTAGCATATCACATTGGGAGTTTTCTCCTCTGTCACCTGCCGGACCTTGTTCACCTCCTCGTGTTACCAAGCTTGCCAAGACACTGCTTTGTGTCAGGGTTCAAGCCTGCTACACTCTCCACAATTTCCCAACTTCCCCTCTTTGCTGATGCCAACAGACATAATTCAGTGAGAGGACAGGTCCGTAAGCAGATCTCTGCTTGTCTGATGTCTTTTAAAAGGCAATGAGTGGAAATGACTTTCAAAATACCCTAAGACACAGCACAACATTCCTCTACCATACACTTTCCACAGCAGCTGCAAATTCCACGCTCCTTCCTCAAAAGAAAAATAATAAAAGGAGTGTGGAAACTCCAGAAGTAAGTGTCTGCCCCTCGTACTGATGGATCTCGCTCACGGGTGGGTTGTGAGCAAGCCCACCTCCCCAGCACCCACCACGCAGCCATTCCCTCTGCCTTCCCTAACACAGGCCACCTTTCCAAACATGACACCCGGGCTGCCGAGCGCACGCCGCCTGCGTGATTTCTGTATAAAACCCGCAAAACGCTTGAAAACCTCGTTAGGTCGGCAGCTGCTGATTTCGGGTGGGTGACTGTCCCCGACGGGCCCTTCCGCCCGCGGCTGGCTGTCACCAGAGGGCGGCGGATGCCGGGGTTCACATCCGCCCCGGCGCCCACCCCGCAGCCCCACGCCGGGGCCTGGGAGGGACCCCCAGGGCAGGTGCCGCCCGAGCCGCGCCTCCCGCGCCCCCGGGGGACCCG
>VZTH01007476.1:0-19169 GCA_013397815.1 Aleadryas rufinucha | reverse complement strand
GCGTACGTATTTATTACAACTTTTATAAGAGGAAGACAACACTTACCTCAAAGAGATATTGTGAAGATGACTATTAATGAAGAGACCCATGAAAAAGCTCAAACTTACCTTTTCAAAAGTCTAACTAAACTGCAGTGAATAGAGGCAGGAATCCTGCAGGAAAAAAAGCAAGTCTTTTGGGATGTGTGATCTGTCCTGCTCCAGGCCACAGTGAGCAGGCGTGGGGCTGCTCAACAGGGACCCTGAAACCGTCCTGTCTGCTTCATTTTATACCCCTTCCCCACACGCACCTTAAATAAGCAGCAACCTACCCTGTTTTCCTCTTTCCCCACTGGCTTCCATTTTGCTGACTACATCCTCACTTGAGAGTTTCAGCCTCAGTCAGCACATCCCTGCCACTGTCCTTCAAAATTTACACCCACAGGGAGTTCCCCCCACTCCCTCTTCACATCTTTTGTCTTGTAGTCCCTCTTGTTACTCTGTTGCTATTTTAGCCTTGGGTTGGGCCACTCCTTTCTCCTTTCCCTGTGTGCAATGCCAGCAGTTTCTCACACCATCAGCCCGTGTTGCCAGTGCGGAGTGAGGGCAGCTCCAGCCCCAGCTCCTGCTGTTGCCAGCGCCAGAGCGAGCCTTGAGCAGCAACGCAGCCCGCACACCGTGAGCTGCTCTGCAGCGGTGCTGGGGAGGCTTTGGCTTTGAGGCACACACCACATGTCCCTTGCCACCAGGTGAGGTGGAACACACTCCTCCTCTCGCCGGCTGGTGACATGAGATCTGGTCCCTTTGTATCGCTTGTTCTACAGGCAGGTCCATGTTGACCATCGAATCATGGAATATCCCTCCTGGTGACACACTCCCGGGGCCATTGCTGTGGCATCTTTCCAGCTGATCCACTTTGCCTTCCCAATGCACCCAATCATGCCACGTAAACCACAGTAAAAATTCTCACACATTTTCACAGGAGCCATGTTCTGTTTCACCAAACAATAAAACTGACTTATTGGGAATTTATACTTCAGAAGTATAAGTCTTGGACAGGTCAAAGCCTGGTCATTCCCACCTAGCACTCACTTACTGTGTTATAACTGGGGGAAAGGAGCACGTGTTACTCCTTGGAGATGTGTTCACAGCTGCTTTTAGGACTTATTATGGAAATTGGATGTTTTCCCCTGATATTAAATTTGCCCTCAAACCTGGAAAACAGACTTTTTAATTACAACTAACGTTATCTTCTTATTCTGGTTACTTTGTCATCCAGATACCCAGGCCTCTGGAGTTTCTCAACCAGACTATAGTTTACTTCTTCCATTTTTACCCCCAACATAATGATTTCACTTTCAAGTTTTGACTACTGCTTTCAGTGTAAGTGTTAAAAAAAAAAAAAAAAAAAAAAAAAAAGACGACAAAGAGAGAAGGAAAAAAGCTGATCCAGGAACCTAAGCAAAGAAGCACAGACCACAAGAAACATTGTGAAAACAGGGTCAGCAGGAAAGTAAATGTAGCTTCCTCTATGGAAAATATATTTGCATTGACTTCATTAGCTTTGTTTAAGACAAAAGGCAAACTTTAGGCTGCAGAGTTCCTCTTCCTTTCCCTTGAAAGTTTGCTAATACAGATTTAAGGCATTTCATAGCTATATAATTTAAATAAATGACAAACAAATGGAAAATTAAATGTACTATAACTCTTCAAAGCCCCTTCTCAGCATGTATCTATACAGTACCCAGCATAATGACATCCTTGTCTGTGACTGGGCAGAGCTTCCCATGTCACCTCTCTGTTACAAATAGCGAATAACAAAATAGAAAAGTGACTTGTGAATAGGTCCAAAATCTAAATTTAAAAAGTAGGGTGAGATTTTACAGTGCAAACAAGTGTTTCAGAAATGTAGTTAGATCTCCTCTTGCAAAAGTTGATTTGAAGTGTTTGATCCACCCCCTGCTCCCGCTGGAGTTACTGTCCATGTGGCTGAACCATGACCTGTCCAGTGGCAATCATTGTGTCAATGCAATTTGACACTTCAATTCTGGGGGTGAAACCCTCCAGGGAAGAAGTATTAACCATGGATTAACAGCAGTGAAAGAAGGTATGTCTATGCATGAAGCCTGAATAATAATTATTTTCAGAGTGTTTTAGACTGTGACCCATTTATTTTACTGGAAATAAAGTGATGCCTTAGATTTTAGCACCATGGTCACTGGGCCAAGTTTTAACTCCCAGTCTACTTTTGCACACTGGACAAAAATGAACTTGAAATTATGGTAACCTCCTCTAAATTCTCTGGGTTTTGTGAGAAGGAAAACCAGCAAATCATAATGTAATCTAATATCAGGCAGACATTTGCTTTATAGTATAATAGATATACAAACAAACAGACAAAAAAAAAAAAGCCACCAGAAGCACTTGAAGCATTTGAATGTACAGGAAAAAGAAGTGAACCAGTAAAAAAAAAAAAGAGAGAGAGAGATAAGGCAAAAACCTACATTCATTAAGGATTCCCTAATCCCTCTAAGAGGTCTGTGTGTCCAGAGAAGAGCAGCAGAAGCATTAAAGATGGAAGATTAATATAAAATAGTAATTTCTTATGAGCAGTGACTTTGGCATTTAAAAGTCCAGAGATGGCTGGGGGGAAATTAACCTCTATGAAGTGTTCTTTAACAAGGAAATTTAAAAAAAAATCTTGTCTGGGCATGCTGCCCAAAAAATTACAAGACTATAACATTAAATATGAAAGTAAATAAAATTCAAAGCAATCAGAAATGCCTACATGTGTTTCCTTCACAGCAGCAATGAGAAATCACATCTTGTGAGCAGGTAACTGATATAGAACATAATTCTGCAGACGCTTCCAAGAGTCGAGAAGCTGACTCATGCAAGTAAAAGCTTGCATGGAGCTGTGCGTTCAGCAGGGCAGGTAACAAATTCAGTGCATGATAATGAAGACTTCAAACCTGTTGGGCAGTAGAACAGGTTGTTTTGGCATCCCTGACACCCATTCCATTTTGATGTGCTGCCAAGAATGGATTTCCAACACCTCTCTGAAACCGCTGGTTGTGATACCCACATTACTGTCATCTAAATGAGGGTAATGTCCCTTTGTTTAAAAATAGCTGAAACAATTGAAAACCACCAGCCCCAGAGGAGATTCAGGGAAAATGGACAGTAATGCTGTCTGGGGTTTTGCAAGGGTCTGGAAAAGGTGGGAGAAGTGGAAGACTGGTTTATATGGCAGGATGAATAAGAGATTAAAAGCAGGAAAAATGCCTAAGGAAGACTCCAAGAGAATAGCAAAGCCATTACACAGGGCCTGTCCCTGGAATTTTTCTGCTACTTTCCTTTTGCATAATCTTCAGAAAAGAGACAGCAAAACAGCATGGTTGCTATGAAACTGCTTCCTGCTGTTTGGTTACTCTCTATCTACAGGATGCAAGAACAGGATGGCACATAAAAAAAATAACCAGCAACCTTCATCACCACTGTCTTCTCCTGAGAGTGGCAACCTGCAGTAGCCTGACTATAAGGGTAGCTGTAGGAAGATGAAAAGGTAGCATGGGGAAAGGGTGAAGCTGTTTGCAAGAAAGGAAGCCTTGAGTTGTTCTTATAAATTAGCAGAGGGGAAACTGTGGATGCTTGCAAAATGAAGTCCCTTGGGCATTATGATCTGAAAAAATAAAAGTAAGAGCTGATTATTTCATGGAAGGAATTAACCAATTTCAAAGTTTTCATGGAAAACAAAACTCTTTCCGTGATGGTATTGATTGGTGAAAAGCAGCAGCAGCAGGCATGCAGCCATGCAGAAAAGACAAGTTGCATCACCCACTGTTGGAAGCACCAAGACAGACCAGGAGGGTGGCCCGTATTATGTGGAACAATTTCTCCAGAAAAAAGAGAGTCAAAAAAGAGCTTTGGTCAGCCAACTCTCTCCTGCAACTACAGCCATCCCTTTACTTCATGCAGTGGTCCCCTCTCTTCCTCTTTACCCCTTTCCACTGGAGAAGAGCTGAGAAGTGTCTGATCAAGCCCCAGGTAGACACAGCTCATTCACCTAAAAGACCTCCCAAAAGAGAAGGTTTTCCCAGGGATGTGATCCAAACCAATGAAAACATACAAACTTCACTGTCCACACCCACAGATATTGGAGCACCTGTTGGTCTTTGCCACTCACACAACAAAATCTATGGCTGGGAAATCTCCTGAATTTTGCATTTGGTTTGTTTCTGATCATTTATTTTGCAACCACTAAGTAGCACTTGGTCCCTTGCAGTCAGCTGCTCACTTGCTACATTAGGCTGTTGCTCCACAAACTTAGACATCTGGTGAGAGGAGATGGGTATAAAAACACAACGGAAAGTCACCTTCCCTCCAGTCTTTTGATTCTCCTTTGGAAGCAGAGCAGAAGCATACACAGCAGAGCAGGGCTGAGCAGAGAGTACAGCAATGCCCAGCGTGTTACACCAGCCCAAGGTTTAGTGGTGCTCAGAGCTCTACAGAGGATTAGACAATCAGTACCCTGAAAGCCTGCCTAAGTAGGCAGCAGAAAATAAGTATTATTCTCGTGGCAGTGACGGTAAATGGAATCTCAGAGAGGTTAAATGACCCACCCACGGTCAGATAAGGGATATCTTGCAAAACTAACTTGTAAATCCAAACCATCGAATTACCAGTCTAACATCGCAATAGTTAAGTCACTCTTCTTCAGTTTTTCGAGTTTGTCCCTGAAGCTGGCGTAGAACTGTAGAAGTTTTCTCCCATTTTTTCCAGCGTCCCTCAGTCTTTTCCAGTCAGATGCAGAGAGGCTACAGGCATCACACTATCCTGCGGGCTCGCAGATGTTGAGGAATACATTCGGTGCAGGTAGCTGGGTGTGCAAGATGCAGGTAGAGCTCCGATGATGAGAGCCCCAGACAGGAGGCTATGAACTGCTCCCTTTGCATAACAAAGGGCCTGGGGACCTGTGGCGCCGGCCAGGGGACCGGAACTCAGACACAGCAGGAGCCGAGCATCCCAGACTCCCACGCGCATAGGTTTTAAGGGCATAAAAACTCCAGGATTTCCCTTGTTCAGGGTCCCTCCTCGAAGGCTCAATCTCCAGCTGTTATTCTGTTGTTGAGCCAAGATTAAATTCTTTTAAGGATTCAGACGCCCAAGACTCTGCTACGGGAAACCTGGGGTCGAGCCAGTAAGGAAACCTGGTCGGACTGTGAGTGTGGCGAGTGTAGGGAGTCAAGCGGAGCTCGGGAGAGCTCACTGGAGCTTCCCGCTGGGAAGGGGCCTCGGCCCCAGCTCAGACTGTGACTGCCAGAGCAGCTCCTGATGGTCGGACGGGAAAGCTTCTGTAACACAGATACATATTTCAGTCTAAACCTAAAGAGAGACACTTAGTCCAGGCTTTCCGTATGAAGACCAAACAGACATTTCAACTCCCCAAATATCAGTAAATTGAACACCAAGTTATCTTAGGAAAAACACAATTATGTCAACAGTCAGGACAGAGCAACATGATTTTTAAAAAGTGCATTGTGTGATCATCCAACCACAGCCCAGAGCTCTGAGCTGAAGAGGAAGGACTCTGCCTATTGGAAATTTCATTCTACTTTTTCTTTTAACAGTCTACAGTGTTTTCTATGTATCTATATAACTACATTTGTGTACCTAAAGTTCCCTATTTGTAGAGGTTTAAGATCAAAAAGCTGAAAATGTAGTCAAAGCATTTCACTGTAAGTAGTTATCAAAAGTAAGTAAATCAAAGATCATGGAGACAGATTTGGCAAAGAGAATGAGGAAACCATTCAGAATTGTGCTTCAAAGAGTCACGCTGAAGAGCAAGTTCAGACTAGTTTGGAGAGAGAGTAACAAAGAAATCATGTTCACCTTGTTCTATTCTGAATCAGAGGCCAACGAGCAATTTCTCATTTTTTGTGGAAGTTCTGTTTTTCTACCCTAACTGATCCTAGCAGAAATTTCACAACTGCTTAATGCAGAGACAAAAATGCTATAGGCAAGTCCAGACATCATGTAACCCACCATATTCTGAGGGCTCATTCTACCCTGACGGTGTTGGCAGAGGTCAGATTGGAGAGGAACGGTGGTTAAAGTGGTTTGAACTGCAAAAAAAAATGATAGAGGGCAGTAACAACCTGCCTACATGAAGCATGAGTGCAACCATCTGCCTACGCTGGCCTCTCTCTCACAGGGAGGAAGAAGAGAGGATGGAGCAGGAGACATTCGAACCCTGTCGGGAGGGATTTCTCATCTCCCTGAACACTACACACGTTGCCAGTGTCATTCCTGTAAACATTTTGCTTCCCGCGGTTCCTCTCCTTTCAGGATTTCGTCGTTGTTGTTCTGGAGACGCCTGGGGCACTGTGTCCTGAGGCAGAGCTGGTTCGGGAGGGAAGGGAAAGGAAAGGAAGGGAGCAGCCGCGCTGCCGCCCGCGTGTGGCAGAGCCTCATATCCGGTCCTGGGCGTCCCTCTAGAGGTGAAACAGCAGCCTTGTCCCCAGATCTGCTCATCCACAGACATCCCTGCCGGGCTGGCAAACAGGGATAGGAGTGTGAGTTCTGAGAAGTTGGCACGTACCCGAGCAGGTGCCACTGAGCTGCTACAAACTACCAGGTTGTAGAAGGCACCGAGTGGCACCGACCCAACCCTATCCAGGAGCTGAGCACTGGCTCTGCTGCTGCCCCTGGCCCTGCTCGCCCCCAGCTCCTTAAACCCCGAGGGTGAAGATTTCAATATACTAAGTAAGAATGATTATGCTTGATGGGCTATCTATTTCTTTTTCCAAACATTCATCCCTTTCCTCTACAGCTTTCATGTCTGAACAAAGGGAAAACTAAAAACACTTAAATGAAGACTGATATGTGAATAAACAAAACGACATTATCAATGTTTATTGACTTTTTTTATATCATCCAGCCTGTTTAATTATGATCAGGAAAAAATATCCAAGTATTTCTAATGAATAAAATATATACCAATATTTGTACATATATATATAAAAATAAATATATACGAAATATTAGATCTTTTGCTTCTTTCTCACTGTGATTACACATTGATCACAACAAGCTCCTCCAGAGAAGAGATAGCAACAAAAGCTCCTTGTCTGATTGCTCTGCTGCCAACTGACAGCATTTCACAGTCTGGGTGCCCAATTTCACACACCCATATACACACAAATACATTTGCCTCTGCTCTGCAGTCGCACGCAGTCAGTGGAGCTCTAAGCCACCAGCTTGTCACTTACTGTTACCAATGAACTGTGCAGTTCCAATCAGCGAGGCACCCAAGGGAGTTGCAAAAGATTTTGCCGTTGCATTTCAGGGGAACTGAGCTGGATCCTTGGTGAAGAGTACAGAAAAAAATGTACACGTACAAACCTGGAAGCCAGAGCTGATACAAGCCCAAGACCAGTGCCTTGCACTGTGCCTACCTAGGCTGTGGCAATCTATTTGAGAGTGCAGCTGCTTAGTCACAGGCTGCATTGCTCCAAACCTGAGTCTTTGCTATCAGCACTAGGTTCTCACCACAGCCCTTCACTAGATCCCAACCAATCTAAGCATCATGGAAGACTTTCCAGAATATATGTTCTGGAGCCAGACATCCATACCAGCCTTTTTCAAACCAATACATGATTCATTATCTAGCAAAATCAAATATTTGTGCACAGGCATCTACTAGACAAATTCATAAAAAGCCAAAAAATTCTCCAGCACCCTTTAGCTGAAGTGAGTAATCCCAATGGCACACACAAGATATCCACAAATGTAAGGATGGTTCTGTACCTGGAATGACAGGAAATTCAAGAATCTACCAATTCACTTATATATGAAATGACCCTGAAACTAAGACACTCCCATGCATTCTCAGAGTTGAAATTACTTTCCACCTGTGAACACTTAATCATTTCTGTTTCTTTTACAATAGCACTGTGTATATTGTAACCCTATTTCAAGTGAGATACTTCAAAATACTTTGCACACAAACAAACCTGGCAGGCTTCCTCGTAGCAACCACCCAGCTAAGTTTTTGTCCACAGCACATAGAAGCCACCTGGCTTTTCTTTTACACTGGGGCAAGCAGTTTTAAATCACACTGAATTATCAGGAGCCTGCAAATGACCTGTAATCTGTCATAGGTTCCTATTCAGTAACCCCAAACTGAGTCTTTGAAGTTAAATCCCTAAAAAGCATACAAAAAATTGTGGGTCTACATCAAATTACTGCAAAGTAAAAGCTGCCTGATTTTGCTGCTCTCTCCTTATTCTCATTATAAAATTACTTTAAGACTGAGTGACTTTGGTTTCTGCATGCAAGACCTTCATTTATTGGAAACCAATACATATACATATTAATTTACCCAGCTACTTTTGCTAACGACATTCAATGCCTTCTTTTAAAATATGTGAATGGGGCTAATTCTAGATATACACCCCAAAAGGTTCTGCAAGTAGGAATAAACCTGCAGCAATGGATAAAGAGAGTTAGGAAGAGGGCTTGGGGTTTTTTTGTTGTTTTTAATAAATTGTTTCTTTCTCCTGTTTAAACCAGGACATTGTGTGAATACTACTGAAAGAACAACATCGTTAGATACTATTGGAGAATTAGAAAGCAAGTGGCAGTGCTAGATTTGACAGCTCCATAAACAGAAGCATTTCATTATCAGGAAAAGGGCCATGGCAAGTTCAGCAAATTTCAGCCCAGAAATTTGGGCTTCATTCTCAGCCAGGGTTTCACAAGTAGAAATCACAACAGTTCTCACAGATGTCATTATCTATGCACTTCCTAAACACTGATCCTCAAAGTAGCCCTGATATTCTCCTAAATCTGTTTGATTCATATTGCAAAAAGCCTGCAGGCAGTTACTGTGATGGTATTTGGGAACATAATGAAAATGGAATTTGGAAGATGCACTAAAGCCACAAGCCACACTAAGGCAAATAGCATCCTTAGGGCTTCTAACTAGCTGCTCTTTCTGTGTCAGGTGGGACACCCTTAGTGATCTGGCAATTGATGTAGTCTCTAAACCTTTTAAATGGCATGCATACACAATTATTCAGTCTTCTGTTCCTAAAGGAACTTATTTTCCTCAATTATATCATTAATATCCCAGGTAAATAGACTCTGTGAGATAGAGAGCTACCTACACTCAGATTACAGCCATTCCTACAACTGGGAACAGGAATGGTACCAGAACTGTTTCTGCTGCATGTGGCACTGAAAGTAATAAATTATTCAGTAAAGACTGTACAGGTCTGACAATTTAAGAAAAAAAACTTTCTCAGTAGCAAAACTTCAACTGACTTCAGTGGGAACGGAACTGAGCTGTTGTAGTAACTAAAATCAGATTTAAAAATCAGGATTATGGGTAGCCCTCAATTAAACCTTGGTGATGATATGCTTATGACATGTTTAAATTATGCTAATACAGCCTTTGAATGTTTTATCAATTCCACTGAGCAACCTGGCTGTTTCCCAGCTGGTTGGAAGCAGGTCAAAGTTAGGCAATGCTTCCAGGGCAGGCTCCTGCCAGACATGAGTAATTACCCTGGAATCTTACTCCTGAGAACTCTTTCTAAATGATGTGAAAAATAGCCCATGTTAAACTGTGTTTTACAAATTGACATTTTCTCTCCATACCAGGCTCTAAGCTAAGTAGTTTAGGTGTTCACAGGAAAACCCTGGCTGTAATTGTACCGTTTATTCCCGTTTCAGAAAGAAGCTAAAAACAAGAAGGCGAGACAAATGCTGCATTCCTCTACAATGATGCTCAGCTCATTTAGCTGCTCCTCCTGACACAGCAAAATAAAAGTGATGATTCCATGACACTATAAAATTAATCTTGATACGCTTTGTGTTGCAAGTAATCCAAATTTGAAAATGGTTGAAAACATGCATGCTCTGCATCTGTTTTCAACTTCCCCTACATCCATATATCCACTTTTCCTACTTTGTGGAGATCTTTCTGATCATATGTTGCTGGCTTGCTCCCTTATTTTCTCTGCCTAAATTATGTCTTAAGAAGTGAAATGTGCATTACCATTATTAAATTTTACATCATGACATCAGTAGTTTCATGAGAAACACAAAATCTCAGTCAAAGGGAATAGGGACAGTGAAATAATGTTTCTCCTGTTGTGAGGGGGATGTTGTAGCTATGCTGAAGAGCTCTATCAATTTACTTTGTGTTCTGTAACCTCAAGAGTATTTCACTGCTTGCCCTCATTTAACTGCAGACCATTCATCAGACAAAAATGTATATTTTGGCTTTGGAAAGTACTCACAAACCACTAGAGAAAGTCCATGAAATAATATTCAGTATGACCTAATCTGAACTCAGAAGCAAAGCCAGTAGATTCTTTTATTACTTCTCCAATGTTTTTTCTTTGAATTCAGTCAATCTGTATTATGGATACACAAAGCTGAGCAATAAGGATGTAATTTTATCATTTTAAAATAATTTCAGTTTTCAACCTCCTCCATTGATGGTATATTAAAAAAACAACAAAAAACTAAGCCTTCATTCTCTTTTTGTTTCCAGTAACTACATTAATAGTTGCTCTTTCTTATGACTCTGCCACCTCATGTTATTAATTTGATTTCAATTTAGCATTTAGGTGAGCATGATCTGAGGGATTATTTGCATCCAGTGATTGCATGGCACAAGTGTCACTCAGTTACTTGGGCCACAGCTAACTTTTTTACAGAACAAGGAAATGAAACTCAAATACCCAGGATGCAAATGTTCTTATCCATAGCTAAAACCAGGCTTCCATAGCCACTAACACAGATCTATGACTGTTGGATCAGTCAGCAGCAGAAAGTTGAACAGAAGGATCTATACAGACCACATTTAGATGTGATAGAAATAGTAAGAATATAAATTACAGAGCTTATACTGGCTTTATATTTTTACATGAGCTTTCAGGGGCTGTCAGAGGACAGGTGATTCCTGTTCTTGTATAATGCAAATGTAGCACTAAGAGACAACTGTTGACATAAACAGCACAAGCATAACACAGTAAGTATTCTAAACAAAGCTGAACTATCAGAGAAACTTTATGCCAGATCAAAGTTTTGGGCTTCTGCAGCAGCACGTTTTTAAACTACTTGTACAAGTCCAAAAATCAAACTTAGTATTTTGTTAAACCCCTACCCAAATTGATTCTAGCATCTGTGACTCCATGTCTGCAGCATTATACCTCTGTTTTTCATAACAAAATTAATAATTTAAGTCTAAGTATAATGTGGGTGGATTTTTTAATTTCACTTCTCATTTATCACCATGGAAGTGCTTATCTGAAATCTTAAATAAATATCATTAGGCAGTAAAACCTAAAGGCTGGAAAAGTCAGTCAAATCTGATATGCTTTTTTTCTCCACCTTTAGCCCCTGTGCTCTAACAGACATGTTGATCTGGCAATGAATATCTGAAGCTGTTTGAACCACCAACTTTTCCATGGTGACCCCAACCAAGCACAATATCAGCGTCTGAGCATTGCTTTGAGTATCAGTCTCTAAAGATTTACCAGTTCATGGTCAATCCTATTAATCACCTGTTTCTGCTCTTCTCCATCTCCATCCCACCATATGTCCCATCCCTGACCAATCATCTGCAGTCACATAGTCACACCAACATTGCTGAGGTGCATTTCCCTTCACCTTCTGCAGTCCAGAGCTCTTGCTCCCCTACAACATCATGTAGACACAAAAAGCCAGTTTTGAGCATGGAAACACACTGACACATGCTCAGGATAACTTTAAGGGGCACTGTTTATGTTTATAAAACCTTTAAAGGAAGATCAGAACTCCATTCAATTCAATTCTGATGGTTATTTACAAAAAACAACAGTGAACCAACAATAATACCATTTGGCTTTCATAGCTAAGTAACATGGTAAATTACAAACCGCAGACATAGTTTCAAATGGCAAACTCCAAAGAATTCTACAGGCATTTTCAAGCAAAGACTAATTTACAGATTGTAACAAACATTCACAAAATAAACACCCAGCAGTATCAATCAGTTTATTTCTTACAAGCAATACCTACTCTAATCACAGTCACATACTAAGCAAAGTAATGATTCAAACCCAAAGATTGACTTTTACCATCTGTTTTGAAATTGTTGGACCACCACTTAAAGAAAAAACACAAGCTGGCATTTCATAAGACTGAGGCCATTAGTGAGAAGAGAAATATGAAGTGCTAGTTTGTTTTCTTGCCAAAGAGAATCTCGTATGAATTTAAGATATGGTAGTGGATGAGTGTTTCACAGATACTGTTTATTTACCATATTGATATCTCTAATTTCAGTCTGCGATTTATATCATTTTTTCATACACAGTATTTTGCATTCAAAATGCTAAGCAAACATGACTCCATTTTGCAAGCAGCACAAGAGATGGTTCATACACCTTGTCCTTCAAAGTAATTCTGAATGGGATAGGAAAATGAATATGTGAGTTCCCTTGAAATTGTGCACCTGATCACAGCAATGTGCAAAGCAACTAAATAGAGCCCACAGATTCACACTGACTCTTGACAGCACTTTCCCCCCAAACTCTGAGGTTGATTAAAGTGTAAAATGAGCAATGCCTCACCAGTTCCTCCCATCTCTTATATAGTGGTGGTGGAGATAGGTTCTGCTCTAAGAGGAGAAGGGCAATCTTAATACTGTCTGTTATTGTCAGAGAAGCAGTCATTGCTGACTAATTTCAACAGAGAAAACATTTTCTCCTGAACCCTTCCTCCCACGGGTTGTTAACTACTTGTTAAAGGCATAGCTTTTCTGCATGTGTTCATCGAACACGTCCCAAACAGAGAGTCTGATTCAAAATGGGGGTCACAATTTCAGATGGGAGTACCACTGGCAACGAGCTGTGAAACCAAACATGTTAGGTTCATTTTACCCTTCCATCCAGAGATCCTTTCAACTGGATTGATCATTTAACACACTTGTCAAACCAGTTATCACAGTGCTTTTAGCAATATCCAAATGGAGGTATGTTTCTGCCTTTTTAATAAAGCAGTGGTTGTAATGAGTCACAATGCAATGAGTGAAAATAAAGCATACTGACTCATGTCTATTAAAATATGTCTTGACTAGATGTGTTGTGACTAAGTGATTACACACTAAATAGCATGAGGAAATTAAGAAGCAGAAGTGAAGGTCTGCTTGTCCATAAAGTTCCAGAAAGGTACATCCACACTATCTAGATATAATATTGTTAATCAGCTCCTTCAACACGTGACCATGCACCTGACAGTAAAAACTGTCCCAAACATATAAAAATCTCAAATTCTTTCAGCATAGTGAGATGCTAAGATTACATTAGGAGCCCCTGGGCTCTGGCAATCAGAAGCAGAATTGGCCACATGCATCAGACGCTGATGCAGAACAAGATCCCAAATCTCATTGTGAACTATGTTCATGCTGGGAATCACTTCCTACTTATTGCAACCCCAAACCACAAGCTCATCCCTAACAACACAACTGATTAAGGTGCAGTACTTCTGAATAATGGATCAAGGAGCACAAAACTTTGGACACACGTAAACCCTGTGGGATTTGGCAGGATTTACCCCATCCCCAAATCAGCTGAAGTTTACCATTCTTCATATTTGGCCAGGTTTTTTGTTTGTTTGCTTTGTGGACACATGCTGTGACACTGGCAAACATCCTGGAGGGAGCACAAAACACACCAAGCCAGCACTGCAGGGAAGCTGAAGGCTCCTACAGAGGCAAGATGAACAGAAGTCAACAATATGCCCTGGCACTGAAGAAGGCTGACAGCATTTGGCCTGTGTTAACAGAGCCATTGCAAAAGAAGTTGTTATTACTACTATTTACTTACCACTTGTTGAACTGTGTCTAGAATACTGCATCCAGTTTTGGGACACCCTTCTGCCCCCAGTACAACAAAGACATTGACTAACTGGAGCAAATCCATCAGAGGGCCACCAAGATGGTTAGAGTCTGGAGCACCTGCCCTTTGAAGAGAAGCTGAGTGATCTGGCTTTGTTCAGCCCAGAGAAGATACAGCTCCAGAATGACTTTGGAATAGTCTTCCCTAACCTAAAAGCAAGTGCAGTGCTTTACATGTCTGCCCTATCTCTGTGCATGTAAATCCCAACAGATGAAACAAGTTTACCAAGTCCTCTGAATAGAGGACAATAATTGTAGTTACTTTCACTAGTGGCAACTGGCTGTTTATTAGCAAGAAACAAAACATTTTAGGTTCATTTTACATAAGAAACTGGAACTGTGAAGTTTTCCACTTGTCCTGCTACCAAGATGGAACCACACTAGTCAAGTACTTGAATAAGAAGCACCACAAAGATAAGTGCCCCTGCTCCACATCTGCAGGCAGTTCTCCTCCTGGGCCACCCCTAGCAGACAAAAGCATTAACTTCGTGGTACTCTGCCTGGGCTGGCTCCTAATTGGCAGCCCTAGATATTATATTAAAAAAAATAAATTCTGTGATGGACCTTAAGTTTCAAAAGAATAGGCCACTTTGCCCTACTTAAATTCTGTGGATATAAGTAAATCAAAACATGTTTGACAGGAACAACAGCACATTCCTAACTGCTCTCCCTCCATCCCTGAGCTAACTGCACGACAAATAACCTTTACTAAATTCCAGACAAATGAGCTGAAGCCTTCCAAGCAGGAAGTACATTTGCTTTAGATGCAAAATTCCTCCCATCTTTTTAGTAACTGACAATCAGGAGTGTGACTTACAGAAAAGAACAATCCCCTAGTACAAATTATATCCACCAACACTCTTCCACTTCTACAAATGTTTTCTTCATCCAACACATTATCAAAAACATATACATTTATCGTAATGCCAAATAAAACATTCATGGGTGCACATTTTTATAATAGCTTCCCAGAAGATGGGAAAATACTTAAAGCCAAGTTGTTCATTAAAATGCCTCATGAAAAGCATGTATTGCTCAGGCCTGAGCATTCTCAGATGTTTTCTGTCTTAATAGCCATATTAACAAATAAAGTCAACAGTTCCAAAGGATATTTACCAGCTCAGTTCAAATCTATTAATCACATTTCAGTAGCTATTCTGGGAATTCAAATCCCCAGACAACTTTGAAAATCTTACCCACAGAGTACCTTTAGCATTCAATACGGGATTTAAAAATACAACCCCAGAGTACTTTCTGTAGGAGACTTCCTTCATTAATCCTTCTGAAGTGTTAAGACTTTTTACCAAAATAGCACATTTCATCTACCACCATGCTGCAAAAGAGCTCTGTGAGCAATTACAGTGCTGTCTTCAGGGTGATTAATTCCCTTTAATTAAATGCCCTTGAAATATTACTGCTATGAATGTCATCAGATGCAGCCTTTGTTTGAAAATAAGATCAAGAAGGACAGAACAAAAGCAGAGCTATCTTTCTCAGCCCCAAGAAACTCAGGAAATAAGTTTGGACTTTTTTTTTTTAATAATTCTCAGTTCTACACAACTGAGAGTCTCTTACATTTTAATTCCAAAAAATAAGTCCTTCAAAAATGCCTTTTAAGGAATTACCATATCTTTATTCAGATGAGAAGCCAAGGACCAAGGAGCAACAAAACAAAAGCAAGAACCAATAAACAAAACCCACAATTAACATAGCAATTGAGTCATTATTTAAATATTTCTTTCAGTGCTATGTCACCCCAGAATTTAGCTTCCATCCTGGGTGCTGCTTGTGTGTGTTGATTTATCTCATTCTGCTAGTCAAGACAAATCCAAACATCAGAGATGTATCTTACGACAAGGGGCACATAAGTAGAACAGTGTGTCAGTCTTTAGAAACTTGGTTCTCTGTGGCTGATGCACTATTAAAACTAAGAACAGTACACCAGAAACAGATCCTTTTATACTAGGAGGGGTAAACAGGTTCTAATGTGGTTTGCAGGATCAGAGCATTTGCTGTACTTGGCAATTACTTCCAAGTTCTTAATTTGTATTTTAAACGTCACATTTCTTTTTCCACAGGCCAAGAAGAACCACCAGAAGAAAACTAGAGGAGGAAAAAGCAGCTTAAACACATAAATACATGCATCAACTCCCAAGATATAAATCTAACCTCCCAGTAACTATAAAGAGAAGCCAGCTCACCCACCCTGTCTGAAACTGTGTTAGGACTATAACCTGTGAATTACAGGTCCATAAATTGTAAGACTTCTGCAGCATCCTCTTTAGAAGATTCCACAAAAATGTTACAGGGATTTTAGTCCAGATTTCACAGGTTACATTCCAGCCTCTTTTGGATATAGTTCAGGGTAATAATTTTTCTTGGTGAGTTCCAAGAATAACGGTGTTTCTTGCTACTTGGCACCTTTTCAAAGCACAGACAGCAGCTCTCACAGCCAATTTCATTCCTCCTCCCCTCCCCCCCCCCCCCCCCCGCCCCGAACACACATTTGCTTAGGTGAAACAGGGTCATTTACAGAAAGAAGATACCAATTTCAAAATGGTTCCATAACATTTAAATCTGCTGTTTTCTCTGGTTCTACATACTACGCATACTTCACGCTTTCAGTTTCTTGCTAATGAAAATGTAACCATTGCCACTGAAAGTCATGTTTAATACCCTCTGTTTATTCTAAGGACTCACTGAGTTAGTTTTTGTTCCATCCCAACTTATATACAGGGGACTAAGGTAGCAATACTTAAAGCACTGTACACAGCCTTGACCATTAAAAGTAGATAAAATCTGGACCAGCTAAAAAAACTCCAGTACATTTAGGATGGATTATGAGGCATGCAAAGAAGCTGTATTAACCTATCCTCATTATAGTCGTGCTACTCCCATTCCCATTCAAACCCCAAAACTGTGATCTTGAAAACTCTGAACTCTGAAAACAATCAGCCTTGGTTCGGCACTCCACGGCTCTTGTCAAATCTTCCAGCTGGAGCTAAGGCATAAACTGAGGTCATAGAATACCAAGTTGGAAGGGGAGCGCCAACACTATCTCGTCCAAACTTTCTTGGCAAAAGCAAGATGTCCCAGCACCCTATCCCACTGAATCTTAAAAGTGTCCAACACTGGGGAATCCACCACTTCCCTGAGGAGATTATTCCAGTGGCTGATTGTTAACAGCTGATAGGATGCAAGCTTCCTGCAGATAACCCGGCTGTACTTAAGTGCTTTGGCTTTTTCAATAGGATGATTTTCTGAATGTCTCCAAGGTTAGAAAAATGCATGCCAGGAGCAATCCTGGCCTTGGGCAGGATGATGAAGCTCTTTCCAAACCTATCCTTTCATTCCATGAAAAGCAGACAGATGTAACTGTTCACAAGATCAACAACTCAATTAACATAGATTGTAATGTGAACTAGGAAAAAGAATCTGAAATTGGGAGTTCCACAGCTCACTCCACTTCGCAGAGAGGCAAGTAACAATGACATCATTGTTTTTCTCGATTATATATAAATTAAAAAGTTCTCAAGAGTACATAGCCTTATGAGAATGGTGTTCCCTACCCAAGTCAATCAAGCAGATATAAGCTATAAGCAAGCAAGTATCATTTTTTTTTCCCCCTGCTTAACAGTTCAGCATCAGACTATTCCACAGAGTGTTTAAAAGCTCTAGGGGGAGGCAGCACTGATAATAGCAGTAAGAGAAAGAACATCACTTCCCTGTTTGGTCCCACTGTAACAGGTTTTAGCATGCTGGTGTTTACTAGCCTTCTCTTCATGCAGGCAACACATTTTTGAAGGCCATAAAGATGTTATAAAAGACAGTGTCTCCATTTCGAATCTGGTTTTGAGATTTATCCTTGAAACACACAGTTTTGTATTACCTTTCTTCAAGGATAAACAATTTAAAAACAATATATCTGCAAATAAAAAAAATAGCTTGAGCATGCACTTACCTATAAAATAATGTACAGAAATGAGACAAAAAGCCATCGGACCAAGAAAATACTGATTTGTCAATAGTCCATAGATCTCAGACAGCTAATCTAAATAGTTAAAATATTTTTGCAATTATGCACAAAAAAATACTTTTCTTGCCTTTTTCCTTCAGAAAACCATGTAGCATTTTATAACAATATCTGTCATAAATGGAAACTGTCCAAAAATGTGTCCTCAAAAACAAAAGCTTCCACCTGTGAGCACACCTCCACAGATGAAAGGGACCACTGTAGTCCATAGGATTACCCATTAGACATGCATGTTGAAAGGAACAGGCTTTTACAGTTCCCACTACAGAGTCATTAAACCGGTTATGTCAAAAAGTTGGTTTCCATTTTCTTAATTAAAAGGAAAAAATTCATGTCTGAGCAAAGGTAGAAACAAAAAATTAAATATACTCCCTCAACAAAAATTGCACCCAAAGCATTTCTTCTCCATCACTTTGCATCACCTGTTGTACCAGGTTTTATATGTTCGTTAACTAGTAGCTTTAATATTTATAAATTCAAATATGCGAAGCACTATGAAACACTAAGTTTTATTTTGTAAAGTGTCCATTGCAGGGGTTACCGAGGAGTAGAAAGCACCAAGGAAAAGGCTCCATGAACACAGAGCAGGTGCAGAGCACCTCCTGCTAAACCAGGGGCACGAGTGGGAGCTCTCAGTCACCAGCTGCCAGGACACGGAGCCCTTGGCTCAGGTGAGCGGCACAGGCTACTGAAACGGAGGATGCGTGCTCCTGCAAACCTTCTCCCGGGATTTAACCAGCAGGGAACCAAATCAATCCAATACTGGAGTCTCAAAGCTCCGAGGAGGCGTGTATGCCCCGCACTGCTACCGGGACAATGCGCCTGCAGGGCAAGAGCTGAGCGAGGCGCTGCCACCGCCACGTGCTGAAACCCCACAGCTGAGCCCAACGGGGGAAGAGCCGGAGGAAATGGAGAGGGAAGAAAAGAAGAGGGGGAAAAAAAAAATTGCTATCCGGAGCTCATGGGGGCCCACAGACCGCTGTGGTCCGGCCGGGTGAACCCCACTGCCGCCGCTCTCCCGCCGCCCGCCCGGGCAGCGCGGAGAGCCCNCACCACGGGCCCCCGGCGGGGCCGCCCCGCCTGCACCTTCCTCGGGCCCAAAGCCCCCGGCCCCGGCCGCCGCGCGCTGATTGGTGGCCGGGCCGCGCTGTAAGGCGGCCGGCGATTGGCGATCGTGGGGGCCGCGCTGTAAGGCGGCCGACGATT
>VZTH01007458.1:0-12860 GCA_013397815.1 Aleadryas rufinucha | reverse complement strand
ATGTCCCCATGTCTTCCCAGTCCCTGCTGTGTGCACCAGCACCCCAAAGCCACCCCAGCGCCGATGACAGCCCAGCCCTTCTGCTCCGCACGGTGCCAGGAGGATGAGGAAGAGCCAAACTTAATTTATTCCGTGCTGCATTTTCATGCCAAATGAGTCAGAGCACCGGCCTCTCTCAGCCTTTGTTTTGCTTGGCTGCCTGCACCCGCTTTCGCTTAGTGTTTGTTCAATATTAACTCCCTTCGTGGCACTCGGGCTCAAACCAGCAAGTGCAGCAGAAAAGGCCACTTCCCTGCTGGGACAGGAGCTTTCCTATCCTGTGGCATCCGGAGCGATGCACTTGTTTTAGTCTATTTATTTCTTACAGCCTGAGGAGCCCTGAGCTTGGTCCTTTGAGCCACCACCTCCCACCAGACCCATCTAAAACCATCGGGGCTGGCAGGGGCTGTGGGATGGCTGCTGATTTCAAAGCAAAACCAGCCCTAAACGGGGCTGGGGGAGGTTTCGCCTGGCACAGGACCAGTTAGGAACGAGCACAGCCGCATTCCTGCGCACTTGGGAGCCGCCAGGAGGAAGCGGCAGCACGGAGGTGTTTCAGTTGCCCTGTTTTCCTGCAGCACGAGCAGGAACTCCCTTCCCACCCCAAACCCCTGCCATGGGGGTGAACAGCTCAGCTGGGCCCTCCAGGGGCTGTCAAAAAGTCCCACACAGAAAATAAATGAGGTTTTGGCTCATCTGCTGCTGTTTGTGTTCCATCAAGCATTTGGAAGAGATTTCCAAGTTGTTTTGCCTCAACCCTCCCTCCATCAGAAGTCAAATCCAAAAATTCTTCATTGAGGAACATTGCTGAATAGCTGCCAGGGCTGATCATCTCCATGCCTGGCTCCTCTGTTCCGATGGGTCCCCAAAACCCCTTGACACTGCCACGGTGCCTTTTGGGACTCGTGGGGAAGGGGATGCCACCACCCCACTGCTGGCTTGACCCACCCAGCCCCGGTGCCATCCCGAATTACAATGGGCTGTGTGGGGTGGGATAGTGGGACACAGTGGGATGGCCAAGCCTATGCACAGGTGTCAGCAGGGAATGAGACCCCCAGAGCAGCAGGGTCGGCCTCGGCCAGGGTGCTGGGGCTGGAGCAGGGTGGAGCAGGGTGTGGGATGCCAGAGAAGGGCTTGCCAGGAAAATGTCATCTCGTTGCATAAAACGTGCTCCTCTCCCACTCCCCTCTCGCAGCAGCTCAAGAGCTTCTCATCCAGGTTAAGTCAATATTGCCATATTGCTGCCTCTGTCGAGGTGCTCGGGCCGGTGGAAGGAGCTCCATGGGTGTTTTAAGGGCTGGAAAGGAGCCAAGGGACACATCTGGGTGGGGGGTCTGGTGGGGTGGAGCACCCTGGGGCTCGGCATCCTCCCATGAGCTCCCTGCTGCCCTGCAGTGGGGCCCACACCTGCCTGGCAGCTCCCTGGGCACGGCGGGCTCCTGGCTGGCAGCACAGCCCTACTGCTCCACGCTCAAGAGGCTCCAAGGAGCTGGTGGCACCGGGTCTGGATACCAGCACGAGGTGCGCCAGGCTTGGCAGCAGCAGGAGATGGGAGGACATAGAGCACAGCAGGGACCAGCTACTACATCAGCAAAGCCACCAAAAGGCTCATTTGCAAAATAAATGCTGCAAAACCAACCCCGGCAGACCTCAGCCGAGGAGGGAACCTCAGCACAGGGTGTGTGGTGCTTTGGGCAGGCACCAGAGCCTCAACAAGAGCTGCCAGCACCCCCAAACTGCAGGCTCCCAGGTCCCCAAAAGCACCCTGTGTACAGAGGCTTTGTGCAGTGCCTCTGATCCCGAGCCAAGGTAAAGGCAGAGTACCTGGGCAGTTTACGTAAGACAGAGTTTTCCACTACGCCGCAGTGTCTCTCTGCCTGGTGTTTCACCCAGCAGCTGCAATTTTGCTGCTCTCAAGGGCATTTGCACACAGAAATGAGCCACGCCATAGATGTGGGGAGATTAGGAGGATTAAGGCTGCAGAATTGGCACAGGAGGAGATGGAAAGCAAACCCCTCTGGTAGGCAGCGACATTTCATCCCTGAACCTCTGCTCACCTCCACACAGGGTTTAAGGAGCGGGGCTCTGAGATGGTTCTGGAAGCTGGAAGAGGAGCAACCAGTCCTTTGAGCATCCAGAACATGTTGCTGCTAGAGATTAGGGGGGGATTGAAAAGCACAAAAACCAGAAAGTGTTTCTAGTGCTGAATAAAGACGTGCAGAATTTCACACAGTGAAATAAAAGCAGTCGAGTTTCTCCCTCCGCACTGCCCCTCGTGTCGGGATCGGAGGGAGGATGGGGATGCAGGTGCTGCCTGGGCAGGTTGCATGGGGATGCTCACAGCCTCTGAAGGAACCACAGCATCTGCAAAATCCTCCTCCCAAAAAAGTAGGGGAGCACTGGTCCACTCCTCGGCATGGGCAGGAGCCTGGCACTGATGCATGGCCACGGCAGGGAGCGTGCCAGGCTCCAGGCACTGCCAGCTCACAGGGATCCACGGCTCTTGGGATCAGGTGAACAGTTCCTACCCAGGAGATCCTCACAATTGATTTGGAAGTAAGAATGGAAGCTGGGCACCAAGAAGACAAAGTCACACCCTCAGTTATCGTTAAAAGGGAGCTGATACCACGGCTGGTAACAGGGACAGCCCAGAAACGGCCCCAAGCAGAGCGGGATCAGGCCCCAGCCCTGGTTCTGGCTGTTTAGGGGCTGCTGTGGGAGCACTGCCGCTGCTGGGCTGCTCCAGCCTCACAACAGCACTCCCAGCAGCCACCAGGGTCCGAGTTACACCCCATGGGACTCAATCCCTGCAGGAGCCTGCCACCCCACCTCCGCCAGATCCACCTTCAGCACAACCTTGGGCTCCTGGGAGTGTTTTAAATCCATCCCTGCTTGCCAAAGGCTCCAAGGTGCTTGGCTGGATGAGGCCACGGACACACAAAGTGCTGCTGTTTTGAGGGGTGAGAGCCCAGCCTCGAGTGGGTTCAAGGCTCTGTGGGGTATTGGCTGTGGGTTCCAGTCTCATAGCTCAGCAGACTCCTGATCACCCAGAAGGGGATGGCAAAGCCAGGCAGCATGGTCAGCGCCACGGAGCCTTCAGAAAGCTCAGCTCCGGCAGGGAAACTGCCTCTCACCCCATAAAGTAGCCAGGAGGACAAGCCACGGCGACTGGGATGGAGGAGAGCCCACAAACATGCGGAGAGAAACACAGACAGACAAACGCACAGAGACACACACAGACAGACACACAGACAAACAGGCCCAAAGACAGACACATATAGAGACGCAGACACACTCACACAGACACACTCACACAGACACACACTTGCCTCGCGCTGTCGCTGCCGGGACCCGCAGCCTCCCCGCGCCCCAGGCAGGCGCAGACAGACCCAGATGGGAATGCCCGGCCGGCCGGAGGGCTCTGTGCTCTTCTAAGGGCGCCCCGGAGCACAGGAGATCCGGCACACGCAGGGGATCGGGATCAATAGGTCACAGCGGGCACTCACTTGCCACAGAACAAAAATCAGCAGAGGATTTGGGGCTGGTGGGAAAGCTACAATCAGAGCTTTAATCCTGCATGGGCACAAAATCCCGGGATAAAAAGGCCAGAGCTGGTCCTAATTGCTGACTGCTGTGTGCATGTGTGAGCAAAACCTCTTAGGCTGCGGGGGGCCTGGGGGAGGTGTCTCGGTGCCTTGTGGAGTCCTTTAGGTTAGAATAGATCTGTAAGATCAAGTCCAACCAGTCCCCCAGCACCATCATATTCTCCACTAACCCACGTGCCCAAATGCCACATCTACACAGCTTTTGAGTCCCTCCAGGGATGGTGACCCCATCACTGCCCTGGGCAGTTGTGCCAGTGCCTGACCACCCTTTCAGTGAAGAAATTCTTCCTGATGTCCAACCTGAGCCTCTCTTGGCACAACTTGAGGCCGTTTCCCTCTGTCCTGTCCCTGTTCCCTGGGAGCAGAGCCCGACCGCCCCCGGCTGCCCCCTCCTGTCAGGGAGTTGTGCAGAGCCACAAGGTCCCCCCTGAGCCTCCTTTTCTCCAGGCTGAGCCCCTTTCCCAGCTCCCTCAGCCGCTCCTGATGCTCCAGCCTCTTCCCCAGCTCCCGTCCCTTCCCTGGACACGCTCCAGCCCTTCAGTGTCCGTCTTGTGAAGGGCCCAGAGCTGTCCCCAGCACTGGAGGTGCCTCGGCAGTGCCGATGCTCCTGGAAGGAGCAGCGATGCTCGGAGCACCGGTCATTCCTAAAGACAAAGACCACCCGGGAGGAGCCGCAGCCACCCCTGCGACTGCCCCTCTGAGCCCAGGGACCCTCGAGCTGCTCCCCACCCGTGCCCTGACTCCTGGGGGGTGTCAGGTTGACTCTGCACATCTGGGGGGGCCCAACCCTGCCGGGGGCCCCTTTCGGGCAGGGCTGGAGCCGAGAGCGCGGAGCTCCGCCAAGGCCAGGGAAGGATGCTGCGCGATGGGGAGGGGCGAGCCGGGCAGCGGCGGGCAGGAGGCAGGAGGAAGCAGGAGGAGGCAGAGGCGGTGCAGCCCCGTCCCGCCTCCCGGCGGGGCCCTGCCCGGTGGCGGCGCAGAGGCTGCGGGCGGCGGCGGGGACGGGCAGGAGGAGCGCGGCAGGCGCCGTGCGGGGACGCGATGCACTCGCTCTTCAGGAAACGCAACAAAGGGAAATACAGCCCCTCCGTGCAGAAGAAGAGGTGAGTGACCCGGCCCCGGGCAGTCCCGCTCCTCCCGGGACGGGCAGAGCAGCCATCCCGGGGATCCCGTCCAGCAGCATCCCCCCCACTCCGCGCTGGGGCTTGGCGGAGCTGATCCAGCCCGAGGTGTGGGAACTCTCCCGAGGAGTGGGAATCTCCCGAGGAGTGGGAATCCTCTAGGAGTGAGAACCCCCCGAGGTGTGGAACCCCGAATTGTCGGCACCTCCCAAGGAGTGGGTACCCCTGGAGGTGTGGGGACCACCCGAGGTGTGGACACCCTTGAGTGTGGGCACCCCTCGAGGAGGGGGCATTCCAGAAGTGAGGAACCCTGAAGTGTGACATCCTCGACCTGTGGGCACCCTCTGAGTGGTGGTAAAGCCCCTGGCGTGTGGGAACTCCAATGTTTGGTCCCCCCCTGCAGCGTCAGCTCCTCCCCGAGCTGGGTCCGCATCTCCTGCGCAGGGTGTGGACACAGAGGTTGTTTCTCCCAGTTCCCCTCGCATCGCAGCTCCCCCGAGCAGGTTCCTTCGCTTCCCAGGTGTGTGCTGGGTTAGATCTCAGGGAAAAATAGTCTGGTTGTTCTCCACCTCTTCGCTCCTGTTGCCTCAGGACCAAGGATTTGGTCCATCGTCGTTCCCTCGGCTCTCTCTGAAGGGGTGGGGACGAGTTTCGGCTGTACTGGTTGTTAAAAAAAAACCCAAACAAAACAACAAAAAGCAGCGTGTTGAATGTGCCCTGTGAAAGGTCACTGATAAAAGGGAAAAGGCGTAAAAATCCCTCCCCAGGAAGGCTCAGCCTTTCGGGGATGGACGGTGGACAGTCCCCAGCCCCTGCCTGCACCGGGATGTTTTTCCGAAGAGGTGGATGTTGGGATTAACCCAGAAACGTGTCCTGTGTTACCCAGAGGAGCTGCAGGGGCTCTGGAGTGCTCCAGGATTCTGAGTGATTCAAGGACTCAAGATCCAAGCCCGTGGCTTGCTCATCCCCTTCCATTCCTCCCCATCGCACCAGTCCTGGCTGGTGGACTCTGAGCAGCCTACTCCCAAAAATCCTCCTTTGAGAAGGAAACTAGAGGGCTGGTGCTGGGGCTGAGGCGCCTTCGAGGACCCAGAAAGGGACCAGTCATCCCAGAAGGCGCCGACATTTTCCAAGCAGGGAGCCCCTGGCTGCTCCCTGCTCACGGGAGGGGGGCTGTGGAGCTGGGAGGGTGTTCCCCGCCAGGGGAGGCTCTGCCCGCTGCTGCCCTGGCACAGGGGATTTGCTGAGCTCCCTCTGTTGGAGCTGAGGCTCCAGCTCCAGCCCTGGGCAAGGCTCCCCCAGCAGCCTGGCTGGCTCGGCAGGGCGGCCCCGGCTCCGGCTCCCAAAGCCCGGGGCACGCTCTGCTGCCAGATCCTGCCCCGGGGGAAGGCAGGAAGGAGGAGACGGGGGTGGCACGGAGCCCTCTGAGGCTCCGCACCTCCCCGATGGCCCCGGCGTTCCCCCTGGTCAAGGATGGTGCCAACACCCAGGCGCATTTCGGAGCTGCGGGGGTGTTGGTGGGCGGCTCGACAGTGAGAAACCCCGCGCCTGGGCTGGCAGCGCAGGACTCCGAGAGCATCAGGATGCTGGGAAGCAGGGGGAGACAGACCTGCTGTGTGCGGGGTGCCCACCCTGGTGCTGTGGCCGGGGTCCCCACGCTGCGCTCCGAGCGCTGCCACCCCTGGGTACCTGGTGCTCTCGCCACCCGCGGGCGGATGGGCTCAGGAAGGCAGAAGCTTCCCTCCGCCGCCCTGCCTGGAGCCCAGCGGCCCTGGGCAGGTGCCAAAGCACCTCCGGAGGCTGCGGGCCAGGCTGAAACCTCTGTTTTTCTGGCTGGTGATGGCTGAGGAAGGATCGCAGGGCTGTGCCCGGGGCCTCCCTGCGCCCCGGCTGTCCGTGCACACCTCGGGGAGAGCTGTGCTTATTAGCCTCAATTTGTTAATTCTTGCCTTGGAGTTTACAAACATCTGTGAATCCAGGGAACGCTCCTGCCGTGTGGAAACAACCCCACCATCAAGATGGGGAAGCCAGTGCCCAACCGGTTGAACAACTTGCTGGAGGAGGATTGCGAAGAAGCGAGGAACTCCTGCCCCGTCCCCTGCTCCAGGCACTGCCAGGTTCCCAGGCGGCTCCCGCCCAGCTCTGCTGCCAGGAAAACAGAGCAACACTCCTAAAATCAACCCCCCGCCCCCGCCGTCAGCAGGGACCGGGATTTCGACACCGAGTGAGCCCGGCTTCATCCTGCGCTCCACGAGGCTGCGCAGGGACTGCACCTCGGGCAGGGCTCGGCGCCAGGGTGCTGCCTCCGGAGCACAGAGGGACGGGGCAAGAACCCAGCAATGGTTTGGCAAGAGTGAGGAGCACTGGAGCGTGTCCTGCCAGCCCCGGGAGCCAGGGCCACCAGCTCAGCTGAGTGAGGCAGGGGCTGCCCGGGGAACATCGGCCGGCAGCAGGACAGAGCCTGGAAAAGAGCCATGGGAGTCTTGGTGGCTTCCTCAGCCTCGAGACAAAGCCTGCCCAGGAGGGGAATATCTCAGTGAGCACCGGGAGGGCCAGGAGGAAGGTGCAGCACCCCAAGCCAGGTGCTGCAATCTCCCCATGAACAACTCTTTGTCCCCCTGGATGTGACAGCCACCCTGTCCCCACCCCAAAGTGACCCTCAACCTCCCATCCAGCAACACCAGGGTCCAAGTGTCTCCCTGGGAGTATCTGCTGCAGCTCTGTGGTCTGCCTGGGTTCGTGGGCTCCAGGCTCAGTAGCCATCCCCATCCAGCCCTGGGCATCTCCCTGCCTTGGCTGACGATCCTGGAGGATGATGACGACATTTCTTTTGTCTCATGGGCTTGGTTGCTTTATTCTGCTCTCGCCCCAGTACCGTAAGGCCTGGGGTGTTCAGCTGTGACCAGGGAGCTGTTACATGGATGTGTGTCCCTGGAAGGGAAGGCACAAGCCTTGAGCAGAGCCATAGTGTGGGGGAAAATCATCAGCCTCCTTCCACATCATCTTCCTCAAACACTTGACATGCTTAGAAAACAGGAGGTTGGCTTCTTCTTTGGATAGTCCAGGCTTGGCAGGTAGAAAACAGTGAGGGTGGGGAGGCCCTGGCACAGGGTGCCCAGAGAAGCTGTGGCTGCTCCTGGATCCCTGGAAGGGTCCAAGGCCAGGTTGGACAGAGCTGGGAGCAGCCTGGGCGAGTGGAAGGTGTCCCTGCCTATCTAATTCAAACCATTTGATAATTTTATGATAAAAACCAGTTCAGTCTTCACAGCTGCCGCTGAAACTCTCCTTGCTGCCAGCAGGAAAGTTGTTCATCCTCGGGGTCCTCGGGATGAGAGCACCCACCCAGGAGCACTCCCAGCCCTGGAGACCCTTACCAGTGTCACTGCCCATGTGAGAAGGGTGCAGGCTGCTAGGCCAGCTCTGCCTGCAGGGCTGGCACCCATTTCCAGAGGCTGTTTGGGAGGGCTGGAGTCAGACAGCAGGTGAGTCAGGAGCTGCTCTGTGCTGAGGGCGGAGCGAGCCTCCCAGCGCCCGCCCTATTTCTGCTCTCATTTCCATGCACATTACAATAAAATATCACCATTCCTATGAGGGAAGATAAATACAACTGGAACAGGCTGGGCTGAGCACAGCAAGCCTGCTGTCCAGCTACACCCTGACATGGGCAGCCTGACAGAACTCTGCTCTGAGTTTTCAGCCAGATCCTAATCTCTCCCACACCTGAATTACCATAGCCAGAGCCCAGCCCTTGTGCCCTCTACCCTGCCACAGTTTCACTCCAGTGTCATTAAAAGCAGCATGAGAGAATTTCATGCAGTGGGAGCTGTGGCTCTGGGTGCTTTAGGGACATTTACAGCTCTGTGCTGGGACCTTCTGGAGGATTCGTGCAGTTTAATCCCTCCTAAAGTCTGGCCTCCAGCAGCAGGGCTGGCATGGGGGAGTTTTTAATGAAATCTATATAAATGGACATTGAATGGGGATGGAATTGAGAGCAGCAGTGGGTGGCCACTGCCTGGTGTGCTGATTGTCCATGCCAGTGATGGGATGCAGTGAGCAGGACCAGGATCCGTGCTCAGACCCCATCCTCAACCAACTCCCCTGTCCCTGGCCAAGCCTTCCCACTGGGAGAAGCCTCTGGGATGGGAAGGTTTCCTGAAAGGAGAGCAGCATCCCTGAGCAGGACAGAGCCCTTGCCATTAACCCTCCCAGCAAGGATCAGATTAATGGCACAAGCTCCCAGCAGGGGCCTTCCCAGGGACCTCGGTCAGCTGGAGCAGCCAAAAATCCAGGAGTGTCTGAACACCCTCCCTTGGAGGGATTAAGGAAACAGCCTCCTTCTTTGGAAAAAAGGAAACTTGAGAAATCAAAGGGATTTTCTACCACCTGCCAGCAAACACAAGACCTTTGGGCATCCTGGAGATACTGAACTCAGGGAGGTTTGCCCCAAAAACTGCTCTTAGCAGTGAGAGTGCAATATAATGAGAAGAGAGAAAGAAAAAGGAATAGAGGAAAAAAAGTACAGTTTTTAGCAGCAAAGTTTTCATGTCACAATAATTATCATCATATTTGTCTGTTGAGAACCTCTCTTAATAAAAGAACCCCAACAAATCACAACTAAAATACTAAGAAAAAATCACCAAAACCCTAAGAAAACAGAAGAAAGAAAAACCTGAACCGTAAAAACCCCCCCTAAGCCTTCAGAAATACCCGAACCCCTCTGAAACAAAGGTCCTGAGGTGAGAATTGTGGTACATAGATGAAGTGCTGTCTGCCATGGAGCAGCTGCTTCCTCCTGGCCCCCAGCTGGGAGAAACCCCAAAAACCCCTCCCATTCCCCATGGGAATGACCTGGGGTCCTTCACCCCAGCCAGGCAATGGCACTGACAAAAAACAACTCTTCTGCCGAGCACAGCTTTCCATGAGAGAGATCATTTTTTCCTTCCTGACCAGAGAATGTTAAAGTTCTCCAGAAATGGCAAAGCCAGTTTTTCCAGGCTTTCATTATTTTTTTTTCCGTCTCTCAAACAAAGGCTTATCTATTCCAGCAGAGCAGCTCTGCATTTCCCCCCCTGCTGCAGCCGTGCAGGGGCCGTGCCCTGGGCACCTTCNCATTCCCCATGGGAATGACCTGGGGTCCTTCACCCCAGCCAGGCAATGGCACTGACAAAAAACAACTCTTCTGCCGAGCACAGCTTTCCATGAGAGAGATCATTTTTTCCTTCCTGACCAGAGAATGTTAAAGTTCTCCAGAAATGGCAAAGCCAGTTTTTCCAGGCTTTCATTATTTTTTTTTCCGTCTCTCAAACAAAGGCTTATCTATTCCAGCAGAGCAGCTCTGCATTTCCCCCCCTGCTGCAGCCTTGCAGGGGCCGTGCCCTGGGCACCTTCGCTCCCGGCTCTGCTCGGCCTCGTGTGTGCTGCCCATCCCAGCTGGACTCTGGCCAAATCCTGCCCTTCTCCCTCCCCAGCTCTGCTCCATGCTCCAGCAGTCCCCCCCAGCCCAGTTTTTGGCCCTGGCTTCCCTTTGTCCTACCCTGCCAGCAGCTCTGCTCCAAAGCCTTGATGCATCCATGGCTCTTCCTGGCAGCTTCCCAAAAGAGCCACGTCCCATCAATCCCATCCACAGGCTTTTCCTGGGACAGCGGAGGCTTCCTGACTGCTTTGCCCATCAGTTTGTGCTTCTCCTGCACAGAATCATGGAATGGTTTGGGTTGGAAGGGAGCTTCAAGTTCATCTCGTCCCATTCCTTGCCATGGGCAGGGACACCTTCCACTATCCCAGGTTGCTCCAAGCCCTGTCCAACCTGGCCTTGGACACTTGCAGAGATCCAGGGGCAGCCACAGCTTCTCTGGGCACCCTGTGCCAGGGCCTCATGACCCTCACAGTCAAGAATTCCATCCCAATATCCCACCTAACCCTGCCCTCTGGCAGTGGGAAGCCATTCCCCCTTTTTCCTGGCGCTCCAGCCTTTTTCCCCTCACAGCAGACGAAGGGCACAGGGAAGCCAAACTTCTCCATTCCGTGGCATGGAGATTTCAGCCAGGCTTCAGGGTTTCCTGTTTGACATCCAGCTGGAAGCAGGGACTGTGCTCCTCCTCTGGTTTTTCCCCACAGACCCAGCTGGGGAGGGGACAGGCGGGTGATTAACAGCACTGACGTTCTCACATCAGGAATGTCCAAGCTGGTTGATGAAGTGGCACCAAAGTGACGAGTATGGAGAAATAAATACACAAATAAGAGAGATCTTACACGAGAGGTTCCCATTCTCTCTTAATTCTCTCTTTATTCCTGCACACCTGTTATCCCTGCATTCCCAGCAGCAGTGGGATGAGCAGAGCACACCCCACGCTCCCTGCTCAGGGCAGCATGGGGTGCATAGGAGCAGCTCCCCGACGCTGCAGGTTTGAGATGCAGCTCCCATAGGAGTTTTTATGAGAGTTCCCTGTCCCACAGCCTCACCTGGTGACTCTCACATAAACCACAGAAGTAGAGAGAGCAAACAGCTTCTCTGGTGCGTCAGGAGGGCCGAGCCATGGCCACACCACATCCCAGCATGTCCTTGCTTGCTGCGAGCGAGGCTGCGTTCCTTTTCCCCGGTCACCCAGATCCTGCACATGGGAGCAGCAGTTTCTGGATTACCAGGCAAACCAACACAGGGAACTGCCACTCTCTGCCCTCCCACTCCCCCAGCCCCCTCACCAGCTCCCAGTCCCTGCAGTGATGGAGAAGGGATGTCACCATCCCCGGGTGCCACGGGGCTGGAGGGTGGCTCTGCCCTGGCCCTGAGTTCTCGGAGTCATTGAGGGTGGGAGGTGGGGAGGGGTGTCCAGGGGCAGCACCCTCGGCTTGGGAAGGGGCTGGCAGGGCACAGGTGTTGACAGGGATGAGGAGAGCTTTTGGTTCCAGCCTCAGAGGAGGGGATGAGGGACTCCTCCTTGCCCAGACACAACATCCCCATCCCAACCCAGCCCGGCACAGCTGCTACCTGAGGGAGAGGGTCAGGGCCAGGCTGTTGCACTCGCTGCTCCCAGCACCCGAGATCAGTTCTGCCAATGCAAAGTGAGCACAAAGGCTGGGCCGAGGCTCCAGGCTCAGCTCTGCCAGGCCAGGTCAGCAGCAACAGCTCAGGAAGCCGTGGCTGAACCACAGCCATGGCTCCAAAAAATCCCTGGCTTAGCTTTACTTCCTCCCTACATTTTAGAGGTTTCAGTAAAAACTAGAACTAGAAACGCCCCAGATTTCTTCTGGTTTTTGGGATGGTTTTCCCATCCATGCTGTAGATCCACTGAAACCCTGAAGATCCATCCTTGGACTTGCTGGAGTCACCAAGGTAGGGCACAAGGAGAAGAGCCAGCAAGAGCTTCCAGCTCTTCCCCAGCTCGGTGCCAGCCCAGCTCCTGCCTCTCACAGCGAAGCATCCCAAGCTCTCAGCTTGGATGCTCTGGAGGCTCTCCCAGCCTCCTCCTGGAGCTCAGGTGGCCTCCAGTTCCTGGGTGGGAGGTGAGGAAGGCTCCTTGGTGGCCACAAGCTCTGCCAGGATGCAGGAGATGCCAGCTCTGAGCAACCATCACCTGAAGACACCCAAACACGTGCAGCACGTTTCGGTCACCCACTCCAAACCACCGATTCCATCTGATGTTTGCCCTGGTTTCTGGGGGATGATGAAGGTTGGAAGAAGCCCCAAAGTGGATTTTGAGGAGCTGCTTCTACCGCTGGAGCAGGACCCAGCCACCCACATCCCATCTCCCCGTGCACACTGCACCCTCCAGCTGTGATTATTGAATGCAGAATTAGAAATGTCCTTGGAATTATTGCAACCATGACTCCCAGCAACCCCTTCCCTGGCTCCTCTGCCCAGGAATGCCCACAGGGCTCATTGCTGCTGACGCAGGAGGTGCCAGGCAGGCAGCAGGCACAGTGACGGGCACAAACCTCCAAGTACCATCCTAATGATGCAGCTTCTATAAAAAGAAAAAAATCAATGTAAACCATGCCCACACCAGAACTTCCCGGGGAAGTGTGAACTTTCCTGGAGCTGTTGGATGCCACAAGGCTCCTGCAGCCTGGGGCAGGTTTGAGGTAGGGAGGAACAAGC
>VZTH01007456.1:0-14776 GCA_013397815.1 Aleadryas rufinucha | reverse complement strand
GTGGCTGGTCAGTGGCTGGTCAGTGTGGGTGGTCAGGGTGTCTCAGGTTGCCCGTGCTGGCTCGCTGTTGATAACTGACACACCTCTCCATGGCTGTGGCCAGGTGTGCTCTCACCAGCTGTGCTCTCAGCTTCTGTTATCTGACTGCTGAGAATTAATTTGCAAAGTTTCTTTCCAACCTGTGACTCCCTGCCACAGCATCTCTGTCTGACCTGGGCAGATATATCCATTTGAATTATGAATTCTTAGTACCAGCCCATGTTTTGCTGCATATTTTCCTCTTTTTCATCCCTTCTATCACAAAAGGACAGGATATAAATGCACTCAATTATCACTGGGCTGGAAATATTCCCTAAGTTGGCTGTTAGCAGGCAGTGATACCCACAAATAATGATCACTGGTGTCATGTCAACACAAGCAAAAGCAATTATTTTTGAGCCATCTAACACCACAAAAGCAGATGTGGGAAGAAACTACCAATTAGAGATGAAAACACTTAAGGTCAGATATGCAGACTATCATTAAACTGGTACTTAATGCACGATTTTTCTTTTGATATTTTGTTGAGCTCTTCCCGTTTCATTAAATCTCCGTGGTGTTGGAACCACTTTGGTTGCAGGTTTCAGTCCTGATTATTTGACTTGTGTTTGTGGAGTGAGTTGGTTGTCTGGACCCTGGGGATGATCTCATCTCCTGAAATCGTGAAATCCTGAGTGCATCAGGCCAGCTCTGGTGCAGCAGCACTCAGGTGTAATTTCGTTTTGTCTGTTGCTCCTCACAGAGTCCTTGTTTGTGAGAAAACAACCCCAGAACACGATCCCTTTGCTCAGGCATCTCCTCTCATCTCCCCCCACCCTCCAAACTCCGTTTCACCCATGTAATGTGAGCACAGCCCTAAATCATTCTGGGGAAGGGGACTGAATTTCTGCAGTTCTCAATAAAAATACTGGTCCCAGCCATGTCAGTCAGATTTGGGGCAACAGAACTGGAGGCAGCACAGTGTCCATGGCTTCCCCAAACCACAGTTTCTTTGACTCACACCCCTTGGTCCATCTCTGAGTGCTGACCCATCCCTCCAGCAGGTCCAAATCCTGATAGCAGTGACAGCAGCCACCACTCTGTCCCAGCCTAAAGGACCTAAAGGTCCTAAAGGACCTCAGCTTTTCCTTCCCACGATGTTCATCCTCTTCTCCAGTCCCAGCTGGGATCTCTCCATACGTAGCTCACCTGAAACCTCACGAGAGGCACCTGCACCCTCCACCAGAAAAGGCAGAAGAGGTTTCTGTGTTCCCACGAGGGAGCTCCCAGGGTGTCCCTGTGTGGCACCAGTCCCTGCACAGCCCGAGGCGCTGCCAGCCCAGCTCCTGCCTGCCCCAGGCACATCCACAGCCTCAGGGAAGGGGGTACAGACACTGCAGGGACGCTGGTACAGGGCAGTGATGGAATCTCCATCCCTGGAAGTGTTCAAAACCCGTGTGGATGTGGCACTTGGGCACGTGGGTTAATGGTGGTGGTGCTGGGGTGACGGTTGGATTTGGTGATTTTAAAGGGTTTTTTCCAGCATTAACGATTCTGTGTTTCTCTCTGTGACTTCCAGCTCAGCTCCACTCCGTGATTCTCTCAACTCCCCAAACACCCTGAAGCAGTAAATTGGCAGTTTAGCTCTGTGTCATATGAAAATGCACTTCCACTTTGCTGTCAAAGCTTGCAGCCTGCTCTGTTCACCCTCCACTCCCTCCCTCCACCCCAGCCTCTGCTCTCTCCAGATGGGTGAACACTTACTGATGGAGTGCCTCCTTTTGTGGGAGTTAAACCCTCTTGGGTTTGAGAGGAGTGGGAGCTGGGTGCTGTTTACGAGATGAAGGCCCACCATAGATTTATGGAGTGGCAAAATAATGTCTGCAGCTTTATTCTCTGTTCCTTTGCTGGCATTTGATTGCTGTTGCATTGTTCAGCACTGAACTGTTATTTGCAGGAAATAACTGTGAGGACTCTGAGATCTCTTCCCTGAGTGATAATAGTTAATTTTGAACCCATCAGTGTGCCTATCTGTAGCTGGGGTTGTTTTCCTGAGTGCATTACTTTGCATCTATCACCACTGAATCCGTTCTGCAGTGTCATTGCCAGTCACTGAGAATGATGGCATCCTCCTGCAGTTCCTCACTACCAGGCTTTATTTTCAGGGCTTGAAATGACTTTGTCTTATGAGTAATTTTGTCAGCTCACCAATCATTCGCTCTTTCAGATGGTTTTTGATGTGGTGAGAAGTCAAAACTCCATCAGTAGCTTCCTTACCCCTGTTACCTGTGTTTTAACTGGTTGGCAGCCTGTGAGACCTTTCCTTTTGCCTGCAGCAATACTGGTTTTGGGAAGATAAACAGCTGGCACTGGTGAAAATCAATGCCTGGGGATACAGTGACCCCACAGAAACAATTCCTGCTCCATGCTGGTGTGGGGGGTGCCTGGGGAAATCCCCTCTCCAGCCCCCAAAAAAGGAGTTCATGGGGATGAGCTGCTGTGTTTAATCCAGATGGAAACTGAGCCCCACCTGCTGCTCCCTCAGTGCCCAGGGGTGGGATGGGGGAGAATGTGGGGTCAACAGTGAGGAAACTCATGGGTTGAGATCCAGCCAATTTAACAGGGAAAGCCAAAGCCGCCCAGACAAGGAAGCAAAACGAGGAATTCATTCCCCATCCCCCTGGTGGGCAGGGGCTCAGCCACCCCCGGCCAGCCGGGCTCTGTCACACCCCGAGGTGACTGGGGAAGGCAAACACCATCCCTCCCGACATTCCTGCCTTCCTCCTTCCCCTGCTCCGTGCTGAGCAGGATTCCATATGGCTGGGACATCCCTGGGGTCATCTGGGACATCTCTGGGGTCACCTGGGACATCCCTTGTGTCATCTGGGACATCCCTGGGGTCACCCGGGACATCCCTGGGGACAGCTGGGACATCNCTGGGACATCCGTGGGGGCACCCAGGACATCCCTGGGGTCAGTTGGGACATCCCTCGTGTCACCTGGGACATCCCTGGGGTCAGCTGGGACATCCCTCGTGTCACCTGGGACATCCCTGGGGTCACCCGGGACATCCCTGGGGTCACCCGGGACATCCCTGGGGTCACCCAGGACATCCCTGGGGTCAGCTGGACAGCTCCTTGTCCCCCCTGGTGCCTTGACCTGGTGCCTTGGGTCCTTGTCCAGCCTGGTGCCTTGGCCGTGTCCACCCTGCTCAGCAGGGACTGACCCCTCCCAGTGAGCAGCACTGCTCCAGCACAGATCAAAGCCAGCCTGGGGCAGCTCCTGGGGACAGCAACAGCAACCCCACCCCAGCCCCAACCCACGTCAGCTCAGACTGTGACAGCCTCAGTTTAGCTCTCTAACATGGGTTGGAACTTGGAGATTCCTGGTTTTTCCTAACTCGTGCTCCTGGGGAGTGACTCCTGTCCTGCTGGAGCCCCTGCCAGGCTGGCTGCTGCCTCCTGAGCTGTGCTGCAGACCTTCCACTTCTGGGGTCCTTTTGGGGTGACACCATCTGCTCCTAGAGACCTCTCATTGTTTATTACCTCATCAGCTTCTCTAAGCAGCTCTTCGTCTGCTGCTTCAGTTTAAGAGTCTTTCCAACAATTAAGAGCTTGAAGCATCAGTTACATGAGGAGAGGCTGGGGTTGTTTAACCTCCAAAAGCTGGGGTTTGGCTCAGAGGGGTTTATTGGTGTGTTTAAATCCCTCGTGGCAGGGGAAGTGCAGAAGGTGGAGTCAGACTCTTCATAGTGGTGCTGAGTGAAAGAGCAAGAAGCAAAGGGCTGAAACTGAGACACAAATTTCCCTTAAACATTCCTTTCATTTCACTATATTACGCTATTTTTTCATTTAATTTTTTTTTACTGTGAGTGTGGTTGAACACTGGCACACGTTGCCCAGACAGGTTGTGGAGATTCAGCCTTGCAGATATCCAAAACCCCAACTGGACACTGTTAACAACCTGCTCTAGCTGGCCCTGCTTGGAGCAGGAGGGGGGTGGATGATCTCCAGGGACACCTCCAGCCTCAGTGTTCCAGTGATTCCAGCAGGCTGTAACAGTGAGAGGCTCCCCAGGCTCTGCAGGGAATATTCCTGCAGATATGGGCTGCTTTGGGCTGGCCTGGCCTTTCATGGGCGCTCCCTGCAGACCTTGATCGTGTTGTAGTTTTATAGACTCTCTGGTAGGTTCCTGGTTTCTGGAAAAGGCTTTATTGTTAGCTTTTATGGTTTTCAAAAAATTGCTTCTTGTAGTACTTTTCGACTTTACCATGACTGGATTTTGTGCTCTTTTCTGTTTTTCTCATTTGGACAGAATTTCCACTTTGTGAAGAATGTAATTTTACTCCTAATAATCTCCATTACTCTGCTATTTAACCATGAGAGCTCCTTCCTGGCCCCATTTATAGGTGATATATATTTATTCTCAGCCTCTAATATGGTTCCTTTATGTAATTTCTTTGCCACCTCCAAGCAGTTTATCTTTCTGGCGGCTGCTTTTAATTTAGGTTTAGCAAGTTCCTTGTCCTTTCTTTGGGTGGGATAAATCACCATCCCAAGTGCCTGTGAACACAGCCAGCTTGGATTGCACACCTGCCTTTAAAACAAGGGTAGTTTAGCCCACAAATCCCATTCCTAATATAACAAAAAGCTGTTTTCTTGCCTGGAAACTATAACGCTGTATAGGACTCTGGGGGAAAAACTGAGGCTTGACTTCATCCATTTCACCATCTCCCCACAATTCTGCTCAATCTTCTGAGAGATGTGTCCAATTAGTTGCACGAATAAATAAATCCTTTTGTGTTGAAGGACTTTGTGAAATCACCTGCTTGACTTCTTTGCTGTTGAGGGTCCTCTCTGTAATTCTGATAAAAATGAACAAATGTTTTTGTTTGAGCACAGTGGGGCTGGGGGGAGGAACAACAACTTTGCTCCCCAGGAATAACAACTCTGCTCCCCAGGAATAACAACTTTGCTCTCCAGGAATAACAACTTTGCTCTCCAGGAATAACAACTTTACTCCCCAGGAATAACAACTTTCTCCCCAGGATTAACAACTTTACTCGCCAGGAATAACATCAGCTGGTATTGCTGAAATGAGGAGAATTCCAGCATTGAGAGCCCAACCGGCCCAGCTGTGACTGGCTGCTCTGCTGCTGATTTATATTGATTATTCTGAGTTTTAAAATGTTCTTGATGCACGTGGGTCTTTGGGGTGGGAGCTGCACGCAGGCTCTCCTGGGACCAGTCCCACATTCCAGAGTGCATCCATCGGTGGGATGGGTTTGGTGCCTGCTCAGCACATGGGGGTGTAACGGGAGGACTGACCAAGCCTTGTCCCCTTTGTCCCTGCCAGAACATCCACCTGGTGGCCAGGTGGCTGAGCTCTCTGGAGAAGAAGCTGGAGCAGCACAGCGAGGGCAGCCACCGGGACTTCCGCGTCTTCGTTAGCGCGGAGCCGGCGCCGTGCCCGGAGAGCCACGTCATTCCCCAGGGCATCCTGGAAAACTCCATCAAAATCACCAGCGAGGCCCCCACCGGGATGCACGCCAACCTGCACAAGGCCCTGGACAACTTCAGCCAGGTAGGAGCCCGCTGGGGCCCGTGACAGCTCTGCTGGAGCCCCTGAGGAGCGTGATGGGCATTGCCTCCCCTGTCCCCTTGCATCACAGAGCCCCTGGGTCCAACACCCCCCTCTGCTCTTCCCCACAAGCTGGGCACAGATCTCTTTCCAAGCACTGGTTTTCCCAAAAGAAGGTTCAGGTGGTCTTGAGAAGCCTCTTTCCTGCAGCAGGGCACAGGACACCAGGCCTCTGTCCAGTTTAATCATTTTCTTCCCAGTGTGTGATCACAGAATCACAGAATGAACCAGGCTGGAAAAGACCTTTGAGATCATCAAATCCAACCTGTGGCCCAACACCTCCTCATCAACTAAACCCTGGCACTGAGTGCCACGTCCAGGCTTTGTTAAACACATCCAGGGACAGTGCCTCCACTACCTCAGAAAGGCTCTTTCAGTACAGAATCAGACTTCTGACTGCGGCATCGGGAGACTTTGTTGTGTTTCAGTTGATTTCTCTTTCTGGGTCCCTCCTTTCCGAGCTGGTGAGTGACACAGGACATCTAACACCCACAGCCATGGCAGGTGAGCAGGTTAAACCTCACTTTCCTGCCTGCTGTTTACCCAGGGTTGGAGGTTCAGAACTGCTGATCCACTCACATCCCACACTCCCCCCAGAGCAGTGCAGGGAGATCGGTGTTGTTGCCCAAAGGCCACTCAGCTCAAGACCTTGCTGACATCAGGAGGGTTGCAAATCAGAGCTGGAAGCTGCCTGCAGGCAGGAGTTGCTTTGCCAGGATCTAAATTAGGCCCTGTGAGAGTGGCTGGCCCACAAGAGCAGCCCGTGGCAGGGTGCTCGCTGTGTTCATTGCTCACAAACCCTCCTGTCACAGCAGGCACTGACCCCTGTCCCTGCTGTGTTCCCGTGTGTGGAAGTGATGGAAATATTCCCGGTGCCATGGAGGGTATGGATCCATCCAGAGGCGCTGTAAGGCTGTGGTTGAACGAGCTCTGCTCTGTGGCCCTGCTCACACTGTGGGACAGGAGCAGGCAGGATCCCATCCCTGCAGGGCTCCCTGGGAGCAGCCCATGGGCCCCAGGGCAGGATGGAGCCAGGGGTCTCAGCTGTGACCCCATCTGCCTCATGACACGAGGGCTGAGGGCTGAGCACTCGTGTTGCTGATGATTCCTGTCCCAGGGACACCGAGTGCTGTGTCCTGACACCCTGACCCTCACTCACACCCTGGCACACCCAGCTCTCTCAGCAGGAGCCCATCAGAAGGGTCTGAGATGCTCTCAACCCTCAAACTGCCCTTTAGGATCACTGGTGCTGACATTATTCCAGCCTCTCCGTTCAGCCCGTGGCCGTGCTGGGAACACATCCAGCAGATCTTGCAGGGTTGTTTTCTCGTGTGAGAAATCTCTGCTTGGCTTTTGGGAAGCCCCACCTGCAATGCTGAATCCCACTCTGGGGCCCCAAACACAGCTGGAACAGAGGAGTCCAGAGGAGGCCACTGAGTTGATCAGAGGGCTGGGGCACCTCTGCTGAGGAGATAGGTAGAGAGAGCTGGGGTTCTTCAGCCTGGAGGAGAGAAGACTCCAGGGAGACCTCCCAGTACCTAAAAGTACCAAGAGACCTGTAGAGGGGCTTGGACAAGGGCCTGGAGGGACAGGACAAATGGAAGGGTTTTAAATTGAAGGAGGGTAGATCTACATTGGATATTGGGAAGGAATTCTTCCCTGGGAGGGTGGGGAGGCCCTGGCACAGGGTGCCCAGAGAAGCTGTGGCTGCCCCTGGATCCCTGGCAGTGTCCAAGGCCAGGCTGGACGGGGCTTGGAGCAGCCTGGGACAGTGGAAGGTGTCCCTGCCATGGCAGGGGGTGGAATGGATGATGTTTAAGGGCCCTTCCAGCCCAACCCATTCTGGGATTCTCTCCATAAAGCCTCTTGTTATTTGGGATGAGGTAGAGCCGCCCCAAACAATTGTAGACCCCAGGCCCTGGGTCATGGGGCAGGGGAATGGGGCAGCTCACAGCTGGTTTTGCACTTGGATGTTGGTGTGGAGAGAATCCCAAGAGCAGGGGGGAACATTGCTGAGCAGGTGTGGGGGGAGGCACCACGCCAGGATTAATGCCGGTGGTCAGGGGAGATTATTCCATTTTTATCTACTGTCATTCATCATCTTGAACTCCACAAAACGTCCTGGAGAACAAGGGAGGGGAGAAGCTTCACCCCAAGTAGCATTTTTATCCTGCCTCTGCTCATTTCAATCAATAGTAATTAGCATTTTCTAAATTGCTGGAGGATTATAAAACATCTCTTATCACAAATCCTGGAGCGAGTGGGTGGGGTCCCTTTTACACCTCATTTCCCTGCTTTATACAGAAGAGATGTTCAAATTTAGCTTTCAGCCAAAGGCCCTTTATTCTGTGCAGGGGATATTGTTCTGCTTTGTAGCTGAAGAAAAATTCACAATTGAAGAGAGGCCGAATGAGAGTGAACTGGGCTGTTCTGGGGATGTTTCCTCAAATGAGAAAGGTGTTCTGCATGCATTTGAAGCAGTTCTTCATCACAATGCTGGTAACAAAGGGAGCTTTGAGTGCTGCCTAATCAAGGGGAAAACAGATTTTGGGATGTTCTTGATTATCACATGCACTTGGTCAGTGTCTTGTACCCTCTAGAGTAGTGGATTTCCTCTTTTCTGCACAGACCCTGAGCTCTTTCATGCTCTCAGAGGATTAGAGGTCTCACATGGCATTTTTCTGAGATAAAGGTTGGACAGGGCTTGGAGCACCCTGGGGTAGTGGAAGGTGTCTCTGCCCACAGCAGGGGTTGGAAAAACATGGACTTTAAGGTCCCTTCCAACAGAGAGTTCTGTGATTCTGTGGCTCCCTTCCCATCTTTCTGGTGAGGGATGTTGAGCACATGCAGGTGATGGGGTGTTGAGTGGATGCACGTGTCCTTCCTTCCCTGTGTGTGCTCCTGTGCAAAGCCACTCGGAGCTGGGAACAGCAAATGTTAAGTCAGAAAATATTTGTTGGAATTTGCCAATAAATTTGCAATGCAAAGCCACTGACTTTGAGAATTAGCACATGTGTGTGTGTGATGCAAAACTGAGCTGGAGGACAATTTGATTGGCCTCCTGTCCCAGGTAACAAGGGGCAACGACAACAAGCGTCAGCAGGGGAGGTTCAGGTTGGATGTTAGGAAAAATTCCTCAGCTGGAAGGGTGGTTAAGCACTGGAACAGGCTGCCCAGGGAAGTGATGGAGACACATTCCTGGAATTGGTCAAAAAATATGGTTCACAATTAATTGGGGGTATTTGATCAAAGGTTGAACTTGATGGTTTGGGGGTGTTGCCAAATTGGACTCTGATTCTGTGATTCACCCTGTCCAAAGCCCGGTGTGTTTGTGTTCCCTGGGAGCTGCTGGGGCTGAGGGCAGGTGTCCTGTGTTGCAGGACACCCTGGAGATGTGCAGCCAGGAGAAGGAGTTCCGGAGCATCCTGTTCGCCCTCTGCTATTTCCACGCGGTGGTGGCGGAGAGGCGCAAGTTCGGCGCCCAGGGCTGGAACCGCTCGTACCCCTTCAGCACCGGGGACCTCACCATCTCCGTCAGCGTGCTCCACAACTACCTGGAGGCCAGCTCCAAGGTGGGGGCACCACAGCGGGCTGGCTGGTGGCTTTGAACCGCCAGGGGTGGCTGGCTTGTGCTGAATGGCAAATGTCCTGAAATGCCATTTCCTCAGTGCCTTTGGTTTAGAACTTTGCAGTTTGGGGTGCCTTTGGGAGGAGATGGGAGGCCTCAGTGCCACTCACTCAGTGGGAAAAACTGTACTGCAGTGGTGTGATCCAGCTTTCCTGGGGCAGGATTTAGCTCCTACCTGATGCTTGTTTGCTGAGAAAAGTGAAGCAGTGAGGTGGGAGCCCTGAGGGTGCAGGGCAGTGCTCGGGCTCAGCCCTCCCTGCTCCCTGCCCAGGTCCCGTACGATGACCTGCGCTACCTCGTGGGTGAGATCATGTACGGAGGCCACATCACGGACGACTGGGACAGGAGGCTCTGCAAAACCTACCTGGAAGAGTTTATTAAGCCAGAAATGCTGGAGGGAGAGCTGTGCCTTGCTCCTGGATTTCCCCTCCCAGGGAACATGGACTATAATGGCTATCACCAGGTAAGCCCTTTGTTTGCTGTCATTATTTACACGTGGAAATGGGATGTCTTCCATAACGGCCCCATAATCTGCCTTAGGAGGCAGGAACAGGGCTGCAGCGTTCCTGCTCTCTTCCTCTTATCTCCCATTATGTTCTGTTCCTGTGGATGTTTCAGCATTCCCCTGCATGAACCAAGTCTAATGGTAATTTGCTACTTCATCATGGGCTCATTCTGTTCATGCATGAATAGAACAACTGTATTGGTGCTTGAGACTTAAGCGGGGCTCCTGGAAAATTACATCCACATACTGTTTGCTAAAATGGCCCTTTCAAGCTCCTTTTATCATCAGTTTTGATGAGAATCACTGAAGGGTCTTGTTGATCTACTTACTGATCTCATCTGCTCTTTGTACACAAATGCAGCAGCAGAGAGAGGCACATTAGGCTGGTTTTGTTCATAAAACTTAACTACTGGAAGCTCAATTCCCACAAGAGATTTCAGGATGCTGATGCTGAAATGCACAGCAGATAATTGCTAGAGAAGGTCCAGCCTGAGACACGGAGCCAAGCCAAACTCCAGCAATTACAGAATTTTCCCAGCAGGAGAAGAAGCAGCTCTGTAAACATCTGTACTCTCCTTCCTCCATCACTTCCCCGGTGTTTCAGGCACGGGCGGAGCCGGGTCAGCCGGAGCTGACCTATTTGGGGGGATGATTTCAGCACTGGAGCTGTGCAGGTGAAGCACTCCAGACTGCTCCTAACCTGCTCCTGCCTCTGTCTGTGCAGTACATAGACGATGCCCTGCCCCCAGAGTCCCCCCACCTGTACGGCCTCCACCCCAACGCCGAGATCGGGTTCCTGACGCAGCGCTCAGAGCAGCTCCTGCGCACGGTGCTGGAGCTGCAGCCCCGGGACGGCAGCGCCGGAGAAGGAGGAGCGGGGACCCGGGAGGAGACGGTGAGAGCACACAGGGGGAGCTGCTGGGTTTTGGTGCCTCTCATCCCTCAGTCCTGTCGAGCTCAGGCCTGCCCGTTGCTCTGTGTTCTGCCTTTGCCTGCCTATACAAAGCCTGGTTTCATGCAGAGCATCGCCCCGGTGGGATGTAACTGAGTATTGGCAGCAACAGGACAGTGCCTCTTAATTACCCCTTGCGCTGCAGAGCCTTCATTATCATCCTCTGAAGGTGTTGCAAATAAACCTTCCCTGAGCAGCAGCCCCTGTGACTGGCATAGCAATGGGCTCCTGAGCACACTGCCTGCCACCCACGACGTGCCACCCGGAGCTCAGCCCTCCTCTTGCTGCTGCCACCACGTCCCACCAGCTCCCCAGCTCCCAAGGGCCTTGTAATTCCTTATTTCCAGCTGAACTCCTGCGCTGTGCCTGTGTCCTGGGCTGATCTCAGCCCTCCCTGTGGAAACTCACAGCTCATTAAAACACGGCCCAAACATCACTGACAGGATCTGGAATCAGCCAACACATGCTCAGGTTTTCACTCCTGCAGTCTTGAGGTGCCAGCTCTGTGTTTGAAACTTTGCAAATTAATGAGTGGCTAATAGCAGCTCATATAAATCTGTGGCTTCACACGAGCTTCCTTCGGCTTGGTGTGAAGCTGGGGAACTGATTGCCTTCCCCTAAGGGGCTCCTAGAAGTGCCCAGCAGGGTCAGTTTTCAGTTCATACTCGAATTTGAGGTGAGAGGAATAACCCAGAGGTAGCAAAGCCAAAGATGCTCAGAGACAGAAATGTGAGTGCCTCTTCTCCCCTCCCACTCCTTTTGTTATTGAAACACAAATAAACTCCTCAGCCAGAGAAGCAAAAGGACCAGTGAGTGCTCCAGCAGTGGTGTCACAGGTCATGGCCACCCTGGTGACAGGCAAGAAGACTCTCACAGGAGCACAGAAGTCCTCATGGCTCTGCCTGGGAATAAAATCTGCCTGAGAGCAAGCAGGGTGTGACCTCAGTGCTCTGTGTCATGCCTGGGGACACGCTCCCACAGCTCATTTTCTTTCTGGGGTGATCTGTCATTGTCCAAGCTGTCCCTTCCACTTGGTCCTTGGATGGGAGAGACCAAAGCCTTGTCTCAACTCCTCCACTGCAGGACATCCAGCCCCTGCTTCGGCCGAGGTGATTTTAGGGAGCTTCCAGGGAAAATGTGAGCCTGTCATTTTCCCGAGGCTCTGACAGGTCCAGTTACTCCCACAGATTTCTGAGGTCACATTACAGCAAACGAGCCGTAATTGCTGTGAAGGAATCAGAGCCAAGGGGATTTGCAGGGGAATTTCAAATTAGCAGATATTTCTGTGCTGCCCCCGAGGTGCAGCTGAGGAGCTTTTCCAGCTCTGGCCACCTGTGTGGCTGCAGTAACAGCCCACACATCGTCACTGCTGACGGGAGCAGAGGGCTGGGAAGGGCAGCAACAGGGGGAAATTGGAGTGCAGAGTCCAAAATACTAATGTTGGTGGCCCTGGCTGTAAAATGACCCTGCCCTGGCTGGCAGCTGGCACTGGCCCTGCATGCCAGGTTTGGCACTTTGGATCATAGAATTTTAACTGTTTCAGGTGCTCCCAAAAAGTGCCCAGGAAGCAGAGGTCTTGCTCAGGTTCCAGCTCAGAAGTAAAGCAAAGCTTTGAGTGAGACATTCTCACAGCAAGCTGCCCATGTAAACCTGGAAATGCAGCTGATCCCATGGACAGGAGGGGTTCATGCCCCATTGTCAGAAAAGGGTTTGTCTATTTTATTTAATTTTTAGACACTACAAAGATCCTGTTGCGTTGGAGCTTTCCCTTTTTGGTACTTGGAGTCCTGAAGAAGCCATGATGGTGACCAGAAAATAATTTTGTTTTGTTATGCTTTTCTTCCACGGCTCCATTAGTCCAGAATGCCAAATTCAGCTTAAAATTCAATTTTATGTAATCACATCTCTCCATCAATACACCAGAGAAAACCAGCTCATAAACTGTGTTATCCTGAGGCTCAGCTGAGGCTCCAGCCCCATCCATCTCCTTGTGAGTGTGACCTCAGGAGAAATAAGAGAGCCAAGATGAGAGGAGGCTGCCACGTGCCACAGGGACATTTTTAAACCATCATTTTGAAAGCTGCTCATCTGACATTAACTTCTGTCAGCATTTGGATTTTAATAGGATGGGGCAAGCTCTTTGAAAGGTGCCCACGGCTGTCAGGGATGGTTTTGGAGGCACTGAGGGGCAGAGGGAGTTCTCACAGCTCAGGCAGCTGTGAGCCCAGGGATCACTCAGCAGCATCCCCCTCTCCTCCCTTTGGCACAGGTGCAAGCCCTCCTGGAAGAGATGTTGGAGAAGCTCACGGACGAGTTCAACATGGCAGAGCTGATGGCGAAGGTGGAGGAGAGGACGCCCTACGCCGTGGTTGCCCTCCAGGAGTGCGAGCGCATGAACGGCCTCACTGCCGAGATCCGGCGCTCGCTCGCGGAGCTGGAGCTGGGGCTGAAGGTAGGAGAGCTGCAAAATCCTGCAGAGTGCTGCTCAGGGAGTGAAAGGGGTCACAGGGAAGGATTTGCTGCTGGCTGCAAAGCCAGCCTGGCTCTTATTTAATCACGGGTGGGTTTGCAATGGCACGGTGTCCACGGGCCCCGGGAGGGGTTACAGGCACACACAGCACTGCTGCCTTTTGGGAACGGGGGCCAAGCACTTCTGGCCACCCCAGACTGTGGCACAGCAACAGCAGGTCACTCCCAAACTGAGACATGGCCTACTTAAAGGTGAGCCAAAAATCACACCTTTTCATAAGATGTCCGTAAGTGGAGGGAACTTGGAACAAAGTGTCTCAGAAGCACAGGCTGAGCTGAAATCAAAGATTGGGTTTGTGTGAAGGCACAAAACGTCTAGAACTGTGAGAGAAAAAGGATAAAACCACAAGAGTTTTGGAAGAGATACAACTGCCCTTGCTGGGTATGAGCCTCTGGAGGAGGGCAGGAGCTGACCTTCCCTAGGGAGTCACTGCCCGTGGGGCTCCACTGCTGCTTCTCCTCCTCGTGTGAAACGAGGCTCTGCCCCATGTCTGTGTCCCCCTGGTGCTGGCTTTGCCACAGCAGTTAGGATGCAGACTTCTGGGTTCAGCAGGGTGTGAGGGAGGGCTGTGATTGATGCTGCATCCACTGGTAGGAGAAGTCACCTCCTGCATGGCCCCCAGGCACTCAGTGGGACAAAATATAGAAGGCTCTGAGTGCCTATTAGGGGATGAACCAGCACGGGTCAGGCTGCACTGCCAGGAGCTGCCTGGCCAGTCCTGGTGCTCTGTGACAGCATTCCCCCTCCACCTTGGGACTCTTTCCCACAGCCAGGTGCTGTCCATCCCTTGGGAAGGCCGAAGTGCAGCACAGGAATGCAGCCTGGAGCTGGCAGAACAAAGCCTCAGCACTGCCCTGCTGCCTGCCCTGCCTCACCCTCCACACACAGCTGGGCCCTGGGGGCTCTCCTGGCCGTCAGTCAGTGGGCATTCCCTGCTCCATCATCTCCAGAATGACAAGCTGCCATCCCACCCCATCTCACTGCAATGCTCAGCTCCCACAGCTGCTCTGCAGAGCCTGGGCACCTCTGTGACTGAAGGATCTGGGCTCTGACCCAGCCCATTCCCAGGCAGAGCTGAGGGGGAGCGAGGAGGGCCAGCCCTGGGATGGGATGACATCCCAAACCTCTCCCAGGGGCAGCTTGGGAGAGAAATCTCCAGCTGACCTCCCTGCAGGGCACGAGGAGAGGCAGGCTTGGCTCGGGATTTAGGCACCAAGCTGCTCCCAAATCCCAGCTGCAGATGTGGCTGCACTGCATTTGCTGCTGGTGCTTATTAAAAGAGAGACATCACAGACACTTGTGGTGGGCCAGTGTGTACAGCCCATTTTGAAAGAAGCTGATATTTATGTAGTCAATTATCATAAACAGATTTCTCTTATTTTCTAGCATAAGGCAGTGGAATTGAAAATTCCGTTTCCTGAGACAGGTAAACAGAAGTGATTTAATGTTCCAATCCCAGAGCCCCAAACAAGATATAATTGTGACTTGGACAATGTGTGGCAA
>VZTH01007455.1:0-17588 GCA_013397815.1 Aleadryas rufinucha | reverse complement strand
TGCCCCGCAGAGGTCGGAGTGCGGGAGGGTGGCTTTTACCCCCAGCAAAGCTGTTCCTGGTACTGCCAGGACGAGCGGGCACCGTGCGGGAGCTCCCGACAGCCCCCCTGTTCCGGCTGGGCCGGGAAGGAAGGAAAGGAAACCCTTTCCCAGCCCTGCACCCTCTCTCCAGCTCGGCACCCCCTTCTCCAGCTCCTGCACCATCTCAGTCACTGCACCCCATTCCCCAGTCCCAATATGCCCTCTTCAGCTCCTGCACCCCCTCCCCAGTCTGGTTCCCCCATTCCCAGCCCGGTGCCCCCCAAGGAGAGGCGAGAGGTGCTGGGTCCGGCTCCAGTTGCAGCCAAGCAGCCCCAGCTCTGGAAACAGCAGAATTCTCCCCAAACGGAGAAGGGGCAGCAGGGAAGGGCCAGGCTGTGGCTGGGGGGCTCCAGCCCTCCCGGGAGCCCCCCTCAGGCTCCTGTTTCCCCGGTGTTGCAGCAGGAGCGACGGTTCCTCAGCACATGGATGGGATGGATGGAAACCCGTCAGGGAGAAGGGAATGTGGGAGCACCTGCTGTTCCCATTGGGGCTCCTGCTGCTGTTTTCCATGGGGATTTCTTGCGGTGTGGAATCCCCCAGCAAGCTGTAGAGCCAGAGCCCTGATCATCCGTGGGGCTGCCCATCCCAAAAACCTCAACACGCGATGGAAAAGGGGGAAAAGAGCAGGCCCTGCAAGGCCAGCTGCCCCTCAGCACCATCCGCCCCACCCTGCTCTGCTCCTTCTGGAAAAGATGAATAATTACAGCAAAATAATTCCACTGTTAATTCCAAACCCCTGGGACTTCAGCCCGGGAAAGAGCTCCCAGGAAGAGCCAGCCTCCACCAGGAACACCCGTGCACGAGCTGATAAATAAAAGAGACGAGCGTTTATTAAAACATTCCCTCTGTGTCCTTGCCACGGTGCCGCTCACACCGTTCCCAGCGGCACTTCCGAGTCCTCCCCGCGGCTCCCGGCCCGCGGCCGCTCCGACGCCGGCAAAGTGCCGGCCTGGCTCCAGGGGCTCCCCGGCTCCAAGCCCCGGCAGGGAAGCAGTGGCACGTAGGGCTCCTCCGCGGGGCCGCCGAGCCGCTCCTCCCCGACGTACCTGGTGGACCACGGCTCGCCGGGGTGCACGTCCACGGCCACCAGCGCCGCCTCCGCGCCGGGGGAGCCGGGCTCCGACCCCTCCCCGGCGTCCAGATCCGAGTCCGCTTGTGGGAAGCCCGAATCCTGCGTGGAGTCCGGGCTCTGCTCGGGAAGGCCGGTGTTGATGTAGATGGCGTCCTTGGCGCTGGGCAGGTTTTCCAGCAGCTTCTCCAGCTGCACTTTGAGCTGGGAGAAGGTGGGGCGGGTGGCGGGGTCGGCTCTCCAGCACTCAGACATTATTTCGTACCTGGGAATCGGGAGAGGAGCGCGGTTAGCAGAGGATCCCAAAATCCCAGAAAGGCTTGGGGTGGAAGGGACCTTAAAGCTCATCCAGTTCCACCCCCTGCCATGGGCAGCACTTCCACTATCCCAGGTTGCTCCAAGCTGTCCTTGAACACTTCCAGGCATGGGGCAGCCACAGCTTCTCCGGGCAGCCTGCACTTCTCTGGATTATGGGAGGTATGGGGGCTAATTCCCAGTTAACCTCCCAGCTGGGCAAGCCTTGAAATTCCCATTAAATCAAAGTGAAACCAACTCCCTCTGCTCAGGCTGTTTCCCAAGGGCAAGGATTTATAAGTCTCTTCCAGCACAGCCCTGGGATGTGTTCCCTGGGAACATCCCAGCTCTGTGTCTGCGATGCCCAGTCCTTCCCTTGGCAGGTGCCTGCTCCCAGGCTGGATGTCAGGGAGCTCTGGAAGCTCTCAGCATGTCCCTGCCAGCCTCTCTGCCCTGGAGCAGGCTGGATTCTTAGAGGTTCCTGCACCGCTTCCTTCAGGAACAGGCAGTGGAGAGGAGCCTTGCAGGAAATGTACGGCTGTTTATCCTGTTTGGATTCAAAGCTGGGTTGAACATTTTCAGCTCTAATGGCACTGGAGAAAAACTCAGGAAGGAAGCTTGGGAGAAAGGCCTTTGCTGAGCTGCTCAGAAATCCAGAGGTTTGTGTTTTCCACATTTTCCCTTTCCAGATTTATAGGTCTGAGGCAAGGAAGGGCCCTAGAGGGAGTTTTGTGGGACAAAGAGGAGCATCACCAGCCAGGACCTTTTGGCCGAAACAAATCCCAAAATAAAGAAATAAAGTACTAAAATGTCCCCTCACTGACTGTTCCTGGTGACCCTGCCAGCCCTACAAACCCATTGCTTCCCCTCAGGACATTTGTTGGGATTTCTGCCTGGAGTTCAGCAGATGCTGACACACACTCTGGGATCCGGCTTCCCTTAGGCATGTGGTGCAAACATTAAGGGGTTTGTTCCTGGGAAAAATCCATTCTCCCAGCTGGGATCCCAGTACTCACAGTTCATCCAGGCAATCCTCGGGCTTCTTCAGGCGCTGCCCATGGAAGAGGTACTCGTAGATCTCGTGGTTCTGCACCCCTGGGTAGGGCGTCATCCCGCGCGTGGCGATCTCCCACATGGTGACGCCGAATGCCCACTGCCGGCACAAAGGGAAAGGCCAAGGCTGAAGGGACGCTTCCAGGAGGAATGAAAGAACCTTTTCATGGGGAAAGGTCACTGCCTGGCATCCGAAGGACAATGGGCAGAGCTGTGGCGCTCCCAAAACTGGGAATGGCCAGGGAGGAGGCGAGCGGCCCACTCAAGGAACCAACTGCGCCGGCAGCACCGGGGCTCCCACAGCAGCCTGCGCTTCCAGGGAATGACACTGACGGGAGCACGGCATGGCTCAGCCCAGCCTGGGGACCCAACTGTCCCTCCAGGAACAGGGACCTACCACATCACTCTTGGTGGTGTAGACACGGTCAGCCAGGGACTCGAGGGCGATCCACTTGACCGGCATCTTGGCGATGCGGCCCTGCCGATAGTAATCGCCGCTGTAGATCTTCTTGGAGAGCCCGAAGTCCGCCACGCACACCGTCATGTCATCCCTCAGCCTGGGAAAAACAGGGGTCAGCACGGCCCCAGGGCCACAGCCCGAGCCACAAAGCCCAGGCTGAGCTCTGTGTCTCGAAACCAAGGCAAGTTCTACTGAAGGGAGCAGAGCTGTGCCATAAATCCCCAAGGTGCTCATCCTGTGGGATGAGCAGAGGAAAACACTCACATGCAGTTCCGAGCTGCCAAGTCCCTGTGGAGGAAGTTCCTGCTGCTCAGGTATTCCATGCCCAGGGCAATGTCCACCATGAACTTCACCAGGGTCTGCAGGGGCACAAACTGGGGGGGGAGGGTGGGGGTTACACAGCGCTGATCCAAAAGGCCTCCCCATCCAGGGCTGCCATCCCAACGGATGAGCCCACGGCAGCACAGGAGCTCTCATCCCTCAGGCCGTGCCACTCATTGACCCACGAGCCTGCAGGAGCTGCAGGGGGATTCCTTTCCCACCCCAACGGCACCCAGCTCCTCTGCTCCCGGTGCTCCCCACCTGTGGGGCCATCTCCAGCCGGGAGCGGAGCAGGAAGCTGTGCAGGTCTCCGTACTTCATGAATGGCAGGATCACCATGGGCTTGGGCACCTGCAGGGAGCTCAGCTCGATGCACACCCCTGGGAAACACGGACAGCTCACACAGGGCCCTGGGAAAAGGGATCTGGGCCCACCCAAAGCCCAGCTGCAGGGTGGGAAGGGACCGCCCGTACCTAGGAGCTTGATGACATTGGGATGGTCGAAGTCCTTCATGCATGCTGCTTCGCTGAGGAACTCCTCGATCTCCCTTTGGGAAAAGTTATCCACTGGGAGCAGAGACAGAGAAAGAGCTTTAGAACCCCCAAACGGTGCCAGGAAGCCGTTCCTGAGAGGGGTACTGGGAACATTGGTATCCAGTGGGACAAACAGCAAGTCCTGTGGGGCAGGGAGACAACTTACACTTCATGGTCTTCACAGCCACCTTCTGCGGGGCCCCTTCGGGCTGGCTGAGCCGTCCCTCCATCACGGATCCAAACTCCCCTGCACCACGGGAAAGAAGGAATCCTTTATCCAAGGCACCACCATTCGGGACATCGCCACGTCCCTAAGATCTGGAATGGTCCCAGATGGAGCCACGAGGCTTGTTCCTCAGCAGTGACAGCAGGAGGACAAGCTGGGCTCAGGGAATGTTCCCTGCCCGTGGCAGGAGGTTGGAATGAGATGAGTTTTGCTCACCCTCTCCCAGGACCTTCCCCAGGCTCAGGGCGTTTCTGTCCACGACAACATCCTGCAGCTTCTGCTGGAGCTCCCTGCTCACCCCCAGGCTTCCCACTGCAGGAGAGGGGGACAGGAGCTCAGGCACTTCCCACCTGCTGCCATACCCCCCTCCAGAGGGATAAAAAGGGATCCTTACGGGTCAGCTCCACGGCTCTCCGGCAGTAGGACTTCTTGGCCGTGTAGTTCACTGCCAGCTCCGAGTCGTTCCTGCTGAAAGCATTCCTGGGGGGACACAAACACATCAGCTGGATGAAGGGATCAGCGTGGTGGGGGCTCAGGAGCCCGGGGGATCCGTAGGAAAAGGGGAAATGCACATTCCATTTCCTTTCTCCTGGATCAGCACCATCGCCTGCAAGGTCTGAGCAAAACAACAGCTCCACAAACAGCACTGACCCATTTAGGAGTGAGTCACAGAGCTCTTGGGGAGGAAATGGGATGCTCATTTCCTACTCAAGGAGCAGCAATGCTGCTGGAGCCCTGCAGAGTCCAGCTTTAGGAAACAAAACCAGGGCAGGATGCTCCAGAGCTGGGAAAGCAGGGAAAGAGTGACGACAACCAGTTAGGAGAGGGATCCTTACTCAGTCCCAGTTTCCAAACTGGGAGCAGGGAGCAGTTGAATGCCACTTGGGAAGTCACAGGGAGGAGTGAGGAGTGCTGGGTTATTGCAGGAGAAAACAGCCCTTTGTCCGTGATTTCAAACAATGCAGGGCCATTGAACCCGGCGTGGGATGAGGCAGGAGGGTTTCTCCAGGACATGGGATATTATGGAATCACAGAATCATGGAACTGAAAGGAGTTTACAGGGATCATCCAGCCCTGCACCTCAACAACCCCACCCTGTGCACCCCTGGGAGCGTTGTCCAAATGCTCCTGGAGCTGTGGCAGCCTTGGGTCCATGACCATTCCCTGGGGAGCCTGGGCAGTTCCCTCTGGAGGAAGAATCTTTTCCCAAAATCCAGCCTAACCCTCCTCTGCCACAGCTCTTCCCTCGGGTCCAGGTCACCCTCTGGTGACCAGTGACATCTCTGCTCTCTCATTTCCGTGCCAAAACACCTCCCCCACCAAGTTGCACAAGTTCACTTCCCTTTAAAAATAGGAATAGTGAGCAAAAGGTGAACTGCTGAGCTAAGGAAGGGAGGGGAAGGCAAATTTCCCTTTGTCCCCCACCACAGGCATAACCAATGTCATTCATGCCAACAGGGTCAGTCCTGGGGACAGAATCCTTGTCCCCAAACCTACCCACCCCTGGGAGCTGCCCTGTTTCCAGCCCCTTACCCGTATTTTGTCTCCACGCATCGTTTCTGGATGAGCACGGTCAGGCAGAGGATGACTCCGACGGCAATTGTCCCGCAGATAAATCCCAGGGCTATGACAAAGGAGTCGGCGTTCCCGGAGGCTGGAGTCGAAGAGGGGGCTGAGGTTATTAATCCTAAGAAAACATCCTGTTAATGGAGCCGGTGAAAGAGTCAGCCTGCAGCACCCGGGGCTTGGGGCAGGAATTCCCAGGGGTTTTCCATGGAAACCAATGTGTTACACAGGAAAAAAGGGAACAAGGAGCGAGGCTTTCCTGCTCCCAAAGCAGGATCAGCTCCCTGATCCGTGGCTGACAGGGAAAGCATCCGAAGGAGGATGGAGCGATGCCGAAGGGCGTCGTGGAAAGCACAAGTTATTCCCAGCATCCCGCCCTGCTCCTCCTTACCCCCTGCAGGGATGAAGATCTCCACGGGAACGCTGAAAGGTCCCACGCCCCCCTTGGTGACAGCGGCCACGCGGACGGAGCACGTGGCGTTGGTGGCCAGCACGGGCAGCACGGCCACGCTGCCGTTCTGCCACGCCTCGGCGGAGACGTTCTGCTGGAGAGAGGAAGAGAATAAAATCCCGGGCTGGGGAAGGCAGGGAAACCTGGGGAGGGACTGAGAATTGTCCCCTTGGCAACCCCTGGAGCTGCTTTGCCTTCCCAGCCCGCAGGAAGTGCGGCACCCAGCTATTTAGGGAGAAGAATGGCCCTGTGTGCGAGGGCCGGATGGGACCGGGAACGGAGCTGAGCCGCGCTTCCCGTTCAATCCCAGCCTCTCTGGCCCTCTCTGCTCCACAGCAGCGGCAGCCAGGGCCAGGAGGAGGCAGGGAAGGATCTGGCAAGGAAAGGAAAGGCTCTGGTCACATGGATTGTGGTGACCCTCAGCCTTGGTTGTGGCCACTTTGGCCACTGGAGCCCTGGGAGCCCTGGCAGCCACGGATCCGTGTGCTCCTGCTGGGATTGTCCAAGCCCTCTGGAAGCAGATCCTAGGGCAGGTATTTCCTGCCTGTGGTTTTTGTGTCCAGCTAATTATATCCCAGCTTTTTCTGTCTTTCCTTGCCTGGTGCTGTGGCAAGAGGCAGTGTGGCTTGGTAAAAACACAGGAGTCTTTCCCTGCAAATTCCATCTTTTCCTGGTCGTTTCCAGCTGAGAAAGGGCTGCTGCTGCTCCCTGCCGATTTCCAGCTGCAAAACAGCTGGCAGCTGCAGCCACAACATCTGGCAGGCTGCTGTGCCCAGCAGAGCCTGGCTCCTTCCTGAGCATCCCACAGAAAAGCAGGAGCTGAGGGGGATCAGAGGGTGAGGAGAGGGAATGGAGCCANCGATTTCCAGCTGCAAAACAGCTGGCAGCTGCAGCCACAACATCTGGCAGGCTGCTGTGCCCAGCAGAGCCTGGCTCCTTCCTGAGCATCCCACAAAAAAGCAGGAGCTGAGGGGGATTGGTGGGCGAGGAGAGGGAATGGAGCTGAGGGGGATTGGTAGGTGAGGAGAGGGAATGGAGCTGAGGGGGATCAGTGGGTGAAGAAAGGGAATGGAGCTGAGGGGGATCAGTGGACAAGGAAAGGGAATCAGAGCTTCTCACAGGGAACCAGTTTCTGTTCCCTGTCCCAAAAAAGCCACGGAAAGGGATGTGAAACACCCTGGGAATGTGTGGGCACCTATGGGCAGTGACAGGAGCTGGGACCTGTTGTCACCTCTGCTCCTGCATTCCTGCCTTCCTCCTCCTTGTATCCACATGGGATCCTTTCCCTACCACCAGCCTAAAACTGGGATCCTCCCCTGTCCTAAAGGGCTCTGCTGTGTCATCTGAGGACAGACCCAGGCCGTGAGCACAAAGCAGGGCAGACCTGCCAAATTTAATGGGATTTTAGGAGGTTTGTGGTAGTTGAGGAATTTCTTCCCGTCCCAACTCCAGCAGCCTTGGCTCCAACAAGGACTGCTGGTTGAAGAGGAAAATAAACCAACTTTTGGGAATTTTCTGGTTGTGGAGAGGCCTGCAGGTGGCCCTGTGACACTAAAATCCAGCTTCTTCCTGACTTTATCCTGCAAAAACCAGTGGTTGTTTTGGGGCACTCCAGATTTAGCCTGTGCAGGGCCACAACTCCGGGATTTTATTTCATGGAATCATCCTCCCAGAACCATTTAGGTTGGAAAAGACCTCTGAGATCATCGAGTCCAACCTTAGAAGGAGCTTTCTCGAGGAGTCAGAACTCCAGTCTCGTGCCTCAGACTCATGGAAAAACCGAGAGCTGGAAAAAATTTCACTCCATAAGCTGGAAAAATGGTCAAAAAATAACAACAACAAAAACAAGAACAACAAATCTCCCAGGGCCTAAAGGGCAAGGCCTGGAGTTGGCCTTTTGCTGGACAGAGACAGCTCCTGTCAGCACTTTTTTTCCAAGTCACAAGACCATGATTTTGTTTCCCTGGCTTCATTCAGGCTGGATCTATACGGAGGAGCAAAAGGAGAACAGAAAGTGCAGCATCCTACAAAAAAAGCGGGATGAGTCACTGTTTCCAGCCAGGGTCACTCCGCCAGCCTGGCACCGAGGAACCCAAAGCACAGCTGGATCCATCCCTGCTGTTATCCACGGCCTCTGGGTGGGATCTTTAGCCCAGAGCCCTAGCAAAGTCCTGCAGCTACTTCCCAAATCCTAGAAAAGGCAGGCAGGGTGTGCCTGGTGATTTCATGCACTCACAGAGAGGCTTTTGGGCCAAAGAGTTCCTCGAGCTCTGAAACTCAGTGCATGGGATAAATCCCAGCTGAGCAAGGAACAGCTCAAAATCCAGGGAATGCAAGGCCAGGAGTGGTTTGAAGCCCACATGAAAGCCTGAGACAGCAAAGGAATCAGCTCCAAAAGAATCTATGGAAGCACCAAAACCCATCTGCACACCCCTGCCGGGGTTTTTTCCAGGATTCAGCCGTTTTTCCCCATTCCCTGGTGACTCACCATGCCCTCGGAGTTGTGCCACCTGTACCAGATGTGGTAGCCCTGGAGCTCGCCGTGGATCCTCTCCAGGGACGGCTTTGCCCAGCGGATCTCCAGCGAGGAGCTGGATTCATTGAAGGACACCGACACGTTCGGCGGCGGCGCGGTGGGAGCTGCGGGGATCAACGGGAAGGGAGGTGAGGGAATCCGGGAGAACGGGTGCAGAAATGTGGGAATCTGACAGAAAACGAGCTGGAGCTCAAGCAGAAAGCCCATGGAAAAAGGGGAAGTTTCCTTTCCCACCCTGGGAGCGACCAGGACTCCGGAGCTGCAGCTCATCCAGAGGGATTGAGGCAGGGAAACCCTTCCCAATGCTCCCTCCCCGTTTCCTACCTCCCTCGGTGGTGCTGGCCGTTATCCAGGGGCTGAATGCCGACCAGCCGACCTCATTCCCGCAGGAAACGCGGATGTTGTACTCTTCCATGGGCTCCAGCTGCTGGATGTGAAACACGTGGGGAGGCACCGAGGTGTGCAAGGGCCGAAGGGAGACGTTGCCTCTAGGAACAACTTCCTTGACCTTGAATTGGAAAATCAGTCCACAAACAGGGATTAGTCAGCAACAACCTGCGGGAAGAGACGTTGGAAAACAGGATCCGGAGCCCTGCCTCCCATCCCAGCTCCGCAGGGAAAAGTTCCTGCAGGGAAAGCTCATGGGAGACGTTCATAGGGCACAGGGAGAGGGCTCCAGCACGTGTGGAGGTGGGAACATTCCAGGGATGTTGCTGTGTTGGGAGGGAGGGAGGGAGGGATGATTTGCTGTCTCTTGTGGCATGGAGCAAAACGAGCCCCACATCAAATAACTGGGCAGCACATCCCAAATAAACAAAATAAAGCCCTTTTTTTGCGCAACACATCATTGGAAAATAGGATTTATCTCCGTGGGATGTCACGGGACTAATCCCAGTCCTTGTCCCATTTAGCAGCATGGATGGATTCAACATCCCAGAAACAATTCAACATCCCATCCTGCTTTCCACAGAAAGACAAACTGATGGATGTGGAGCCCCCATGGAGCTGCCCACAGAGCTGCTGCAGCTTTCCAGGAAATACCTCATTCTGTGGGAAGCACTACCTGGGCTGGGACAGAGGGAGGAAAGAGGGAAGAGCAAGGACAAGGACATCCCAAGCCACGTGCACTCCTCTGAAAAGCCTCCATCCATGATTTTGGGATGGCAGGAGATGTATCCTTGTCAAAAGAGGACCCCTCCCAGGTATCCCAGGATGGTCTCAGCATCTGTTTTCCAGCCAAAGTATAAGAGAACAGCCTTCAGCCTCAGGTTTTCACGGAGCAATTCCCAGAAATGCTCCAAGTAGCTCTTTGGGAGACTCTGCAAGCCTGGGGTTGCTGCAGCCACATGCTTGTCCTGGTCACACACCTCCCAACCCAGCAGCATTCCCAAAGTCAGGATTTGGAGGGGCAGGTTCCCCTCAGCTCCCCATTCCTTACAAATAATGGGAAGGAACTGAGGGGCTGCCTGTATTCTGGAAAAGTCAGGGAATGCCACCTCCACCCCCAGGCTGTCACCAGCTGCTCTGAGGGGGCTGAGCAGTGACCAGAGGAACACACACGACGCTTCCGGGACCAGACATCCTGAGCATCCAACCCCATCCTCAACTTGTGTTCCGAGAATAATCCACCAAATCCATGGATTTGTGAAGGAAATCAGGATGTCTTCCAAGTGCACCAGTTGGAATTGGCAGGTGGGCCAGCTGCAGCCCCCGGGAATGAGTCACTGCCTCGGGGGGCCCGGGGATTATCCAAGGGGACAGGAGCAAAAGGGCTGAGTCACAGCTGTGTTTTTGCCAGAATCCCTCTCCTGTTTTCCAAAGGCCATTTCCTACGGACAGACCAGGAATGTTAAGTCATAGGAAATTCCTTGGCTCTCCACCCCGCTTCCCAAGCTCCAGCTGGAAGGCAGCAGCAGGACACAGTGCTAATATTAGCCCTGGTACCTTTCTTCCCTGTGATTCCTTTCACTTTTACCTGGCTTCAAAGGTCTTCCCTCTCCACGTGTTATCCCAGCTGGAGTGGAGATTTTCCAGGATAAAAACCAGATCCATGAGACAGCAAGATGGGCTTAGACTGGGAAAGGCAGCCACGTGCAGCAGGTGGAAAATGCCTGCAGGCTATACCCATGGAGGTGGCATTCCCTGAGTTGTCCAGGAGTGGGGAGCTGAGGGACCCCTCCAAATCCCAACTTTGGGAATGCTGCTTGGCTGGGAAGGGTTTGACCAGGATGAGTGTGTGGCTGCAGCGACTCCAGGCTTGCAAAGCCTCCCAAGGAGTCACTTGGAGCATTTCTGGGAATATCTCCATGAAAAGGCAGCACAACCTGACAGTGTTGCCTAATGGAAAGAGACTCCAAGAGAGCTGGAGAGGGACTTGGGACAAGGGCATGGAGTGACAGGACAAGCAGGAATGGCTTCCCACTGCCAGAGGGCAGGGTTAGGTGGGATACTGGGAAGGAATTCTTCCCTGTGAGGCCGTGGCACAGATTGCCCAGAGAAGCTGTGGCTGCTCCATCCCTGTCCAAGGCCAGGTTGGAGCAGCCTGGGATAGTGGAAAGTGTTGGAATGGAGTTGGAACCAGATGATTTTAAGGTCCTTCCAACCCAGACCACTCCAGGATTCCATGAAATCTGTGCAGCTCACGCAAACACCACCAACTTCCACCTGCCTCGGAGCATCCGTGCGGGGGAGCTGCAGGGATATGGGAATTCTGGATGCCTACCTGGACGCTGCAGCTGTTGAGGGCAGAGAAGGCATCAAAGCCTGGCACCCAGGATATCCCGATTCCATGGGCTGTCCTGTTGAGGACCTGCACGCTGACGGGAGCCGATGGAATTCCTGCAGGGAGAAGCCAAGGGAAGCCTGAACACGAACATGGCATGGTGGCTTTCCCCTGGAGCTGCCAGGGCTCAGCGCGTGACCCCACATCCGAATTCGGCGGATGTGCCGGACCACCGGATAGGGAAGCACAAAAATGTCACTTTCAGGGCTATTTTGGCCATTTCTATATTTGTGACCACTCTGGGCAGCTTAGAGGCCATGACTTATTTCGGGGAACACCTTCCTCACGTTGCAGGAGCGGCTCCCATCAGGAATGTCAGCAATTTCCACTGTTTCCTATGGAAAATTCCTATGGAGCACCGCCCTGGTTGTGAAGGAAGGAAAGGAGTGATGCAGCCCTTCCGAATCCCGCTTTGAAGCTGACAGTTTTGCTTTCAAATTTCATTTTTGGTGCTCCCTCCCCCATTCTGGCGCTGGGATGACCAAAACCAGGATGACCACACTACAACCAGATCCCGCTGGATTCTAATTATAGGATTCAAACCCGGATCTCCCTCAGCTTGTGAAGGAAGAGCTCTGGGAATTGTGGAGACATGGACACAGGGGTTTAACAAGGAATGGGAGCTGACCTTTGATGTTGACCTGGCCCGGGCTGGATGCAGTCAGGCCTTTGCTGTTGTGGGCCTCGCAGCTGAACAGAGCCGGCTCGTTGAGTCCTGCCGAGAAAACACAGCCCTGTTCCTGAGATATCCCAAAAACCATCCCAATCCCGCCAGCTCCCCACCTGCAAACCCTCAGGGTTCTCTTTCTTAGCCTTTTTTTCACTTCCCTCCGTGGCGCTTCTGCTGCAGTGCCCGGGGGTGACCCAGGCCGCAGCTGCCCCACCGCCACGCCGGGAGCACGCGCGTGCCGCGGCCGCCGGAGCCGGCACAGCGGGGACGGGATGTCCCTACGCAGCCCTTGCACAAGCTCCTGAGGAAGGGGCTGTTTTCCCTCCAAAAGGGGAAAGGCAGAAAGCAGAAGGGCCCCCAGCACGGCCTGGTCAGATGATGTAGTGCTGGTCAAGGATTGCTCAAACCCCCCAGCTGATGGAGGAGAAGGACCGCTGGAAATACCCCAGGGCGGATTGTCCCGGCCCGCGCGAGGCGACCCCGGGCTCAGGATTCCTGGCCCATGCCAAGGTGGATGTGGGGAGCGCTGGCTCATGCCAGCAGTGCCTCGGGGTGCCAGGGCTCCTGGGCCCGGAGCAGCTCTGCTCCAATGACCCAACCTCACGGGTGCCAGGCGGATGCGAGGACATCCAAGAGCAGTGAGTCACTTCTTCCGGCTTTCACTGCCTTTTAAAGGCCGCCTGCCGCTGGATGCCAAGACCGGGCAATTATAGCCCAGCTCTTAATTAACCACCGGCCTCCTCCTCACCAGCAAAGCAAAAAATCCCCCATCTTCTGCCTCTGCAGCAAAACCAGAGCGGGGTTTATGGGACACCAAGGATTTTTCTCCCTGTCCCCCACCAGCTGTCACGGACACACAGCACAGGGGGCATCCAAAACTCTTCCAGACACACAAAACGGGGACCACAGCAGCCCAGGAGAGCAGCCGGGTTCCTGCTGGCACAGCCAGAGGCTGCTGGAAAAATCTGCTGCTTGCTCAGGAAAGAGTCACTTGAGTATCCTGCCTCTTCCAAGAAAGGCATTTCTGGCAGCAGCCAGAGGGGGTCGGATGGGGCTTTGGGTCCCAGAGTGGCCCCAGGGCTGTGCATGGCACGGGAACAGCCCCTCCTAGCAGGGGGATGGCACAGGGCACATTCCCAGCAGTGTGTCCCAGGGCAAGGACACTCCGTGGCAGGGACACTCCGTGGCAGGGACACTCCGTGGCAGGGACACTCCCGGCTCACCTGGCACGGTCAGGACCGACGGGGAGATGTGGGGTTTCTGGTTGAGCTGGATGTTATTCCGGAACCAGTAGATCTCCACAGGCTCCGGAGGTCCCACAGCCTGGCACGTCAGGTTGAAGGGGCTGTTCCTGGTGACGTTCAGCTGCTCGGGCTGACGGATGAAGTGTGGGAGGCCTGCACGGACACAGGGAGGCAAGAGGTTCACAGGGAAGCAAAGGATTCCCGGTTTCAGGCTCCCAGCTCCCGGTCACTCAGCCAGGACACGGCTCCATGGCTGCTCCAGCTCACCTTCCAGCTGCACCAGGATGGGATCGGACACCACCTCCACGCCGGAGACATTGAGTTTGCAGACGTAGGAGCCGTTATCCGAGCGCTGGGCGCCGAGGATGCTGCCGGACAGAACGGACGCCACCTCAGGGCTTGTGGCTTCCCATTTTTCCAGGAGCCAGCCCTCAGGACACCCCTCATTCCCACCTGCCCTGGAAGGCCAGCGGCACTCACCTGAAGGTGGAGGTCATGGCCACCTCCTCCTCATCGGGGATCTCAAAGTGGCTGCTGGCGATGCGATCCAGCACGTGCAGCTCCCTCCCGTCCTTCCAGAGGGAAATTCCCGGGGCGTCGGGCCGGAGCAGCTCCTGAGGCACTTTGATGGAGCAGTTGAAGGTGACGTCCTTGTGCTCGTTGATGACCACGTGTCGCACCGTGGGGTTGAATCGGAGCTGTCCCACGGAGCCGTCTGGGGGCTGCTCCCTGGGAATCCGCCGGGAATGTGCCGGCAGGTACAGCCTCACACCTCCTTCTCCCTCAGCATCCTCTGCAAGGAACACCCGGCGTTCATCACCGCCACCGGCACGTTTCGGAGACCTCGCAGCAAAACCACCCCACTGCTTCTGAGAATAACTAAAGGCAGCTCATTTCCATCTCCCAAAATGTTGTCTCAGGATTCTGGACAAGCGGCACCTCCAAAAAAGTCTTTTTTAAAACAAACAGGAGCAGCCCAAGCTAAAGAAAACACTCAACCACGTTTCTTTGGGCAGGGGAGAGGCAGGAGCTATTCCTGCTGCATTACACCCCCGGGACTGGAATATAAAAGGATCCCTGGGCAGCAGGAATTTGGGACTTTACTCCAGCAAACCCCTTGCGGGGCCTCATCTGAAGCGTTTTCAGCTGGGGCAGAGGAAGAGCTCCCGGCTGGAATTTTGCTGATTTTAGGCTCTGCCAGGAGCCTGTCCCTTCCCAGGACAGGGAGAGCGGGACATGCTCTGAGTCAACTTTTGCTGAGTGCCTCCACTTCGCTGCCTTTCCCGGGAAGAGAGCTGCAGATGGATGAAGAAATGCCTTTGGATAGTGTATAGGAGCCAGCTGCTGTTTAGTGCTGCTCTCCCGGGGTCTTCTCCCACATTTTTTCCCAAGGGAAAGCTCTTTTTGAGGACTTCATACCCCCACCTCCAAATCACCAAATGGCATTTTCTCCCTTCCTCCCAGCATTCCCACCCAGCTCAGAAAGCAGCTCCATGCAAAGCAATTCCCTCCCCTAAAAAAAGGTGTATTTTTGAGGAGATCAGATCTGTGGGATCCACCACGTGGAGACGTGGAGATTGGCTTTCCTGGACCATTTCTGAGCTTCCTGAGGCTTTCCCAGCCACCAGCAACCCTGAGCCGAGTGGTAAATCTCCCTTTCAGCATTGTGCCAGACAGGAATTTCAACTCAATGAATTCCCTTTCCCAAGAAAGCAAAGCCAAACAACCGCTCACAGTTTAAAAGATAAAGAAAGCACAGTTTTGATTGAACCTGAGCTCAGCTGAGTTTGTTTTCTGGGCAGGTTTTAGCCCTCAAACAACAAACAACAAGTTTTTAAAGCTACGTCATCACTGTTGTGAGTAATGGGGCACGAGCCTGGTGTGTTTTTCCCAGAGCCAAGAAACACAGCCCGATTTTGAGGCTGGATAGATCCCTTTGCTCAATCTCTCCCTATTTTTAACCCTCCAGAAACGCTGCCTGAGGACAGAAAGCCAGCAGGGTTTCTCAGCGCGGAGGGAAGGGGGAGGCTCTCCCTGCCTCTCCCGCAGCACAATGGGTTTCCCTTTCAGGAGAAAAACAAAACGAGCCGCAGCTTTTCCAACCTGCTTCCCTGAGCCTCCTCCCGTCCCGGCACAAACAGAGCCCATGTGACTGCTGCAACACTGCGGGGACAGCCACGGACGTGCAGCCGGGGCTCCAGCAGCTCCCCAAGGATCTGCCACGTGCAAACAAGCGGCGACCCCAAATTCCCTTCCCTCCCCTGCTCTTCCCACAGGTCACTGAGGCTGGAGCCGCTCCCTGCCTGGCACAACCCGAGCTCACACTGCTGTTTTCATGCTCCATTTGAAACTCCAGAGCAGCTCCCCCGGCACGGACCCCTGGCCGGGGAGGACGTGGATTTGTGCCGTGTCCCGGGATGGTTTCTGCTTCCCTGGGCTGCTTCAAGCTTAAAGGCAAAGAGCAAGGAGGATCCCCGCCTTGTTTTCACACTGATTAAGTGGGAAGAGGTGTTTGCTGGCCCAGCAATGAAATATTTTCCTCTCTGACTCATGTGAGTACAGGAATTCCTCATCTCCAGCGCTGCCTTTGGGTACCCCGAAAGTTTGGGATGGGGATATCCTCCTGGCACTTTGGAAGGGACTCGCCCTGTGTGGCAGGACAGCTCTTGCTGCAGTCCAGAGCGGTTAGGCTGGCTCTAAAATCCCAGGCTAAAGCCAGGGAGCTGCAAGCCCGGCGTGCCTGCGTGGGTGCCGGAGCAGCTCCCGTCCTAACCACAGCCAGGCCTCAGGGAAAAGCTGGCGTGGAAATCAAACCACTTGCAAGGGCACTGCTGCTCTCCTGGAACACCTGAAATTGCAGCAAAACTCCAGGGCCAACAGAGGCTGATCTTTCTGCACAGGTCCTGCGTGCCTTTCTCCCCAGAGAGAGGAATTTCAGCAGGAAAATTGGGCAGGACACTTCATTAGGAATGAGGAACAACAAGCAGGGAGCTGCACACGCCACGACTGAAACAACAAGGTCTTTACTGCAGTCATGATGCAGCCAGGTCTGCCAAAACACTGGCTGCATCCCTAGCCCTGGAATTCCCACTTCTGGGAGTAATTCACCTGCTGCCAACAGCTTCTGCTCAGGCACTGCTGAGCAGGAGGAATGAGGAGCCCCTGCCTGTGGCGTTTCCAACCTCCCCATCCCCTGGGAGCTGTGCTGCACCTGGAAGTGTCAGGTTAACGTTAGACTCGATGATCTTTTCCAAGCCAAATGATTTTATGATTATAAGAAATTCATTTCCCCCGGGGCCACACCTGAATCCAAAGAGATTTTCCTTATTCAAACACCTTTGGTACAAACCAGCCCAGGATTCCTGGTTACATTCACAGAGAGTTCCCCTCACTGCAGGCTCCTGCTGCGACAGTCAGGACTTTTAACTCCTCCCTGCCCAAAGCAAACACATTCCTGCCTTCCCTGCTAAATTCCATCAGCAGCCCTGAGGACCCCCAGCAGCTCCCAAAGGCCAGGCAGCCCTGATGACAGGATTTTTGAAAGCCCAAAAATGACTTTATCTCCTCATTTCTTTCTGCACATGGAGTTGAAAAGCCACCTGCACTGCAAAGTGCCACAAACCGTGGTGATTCCTGATGATTTTTCCCAGCATCACTCCGCAGCTGGCTCCTGGCTATTGGGATAAATCCCAGACTGATCTGCTGCAGTTTGTGGTGGTGCCCCTGGCAAGCAGAGGCACATCAGGCAGCGAAGTGCTGGGACAGGACCACGCTGCAGAGGCAGAGCTGTGTCCTGGTATAGCCAAACTGTGTGTCCCAGGGCATCCAAATCGTGTCCCAGGACACCCAGACCCTGAGTCCCAGGACAGCCAAATCATGTCCCAGCACAGCCAGACCCTGTGTCCCAGGGCATCCAAATCATGTCCCAGAACAGCCAGACCCTGTGTCCCAGCACAGCCAGACTGTGTCTCAGAACAGCCAAACTGTGTGTCCCAGGACAGCCAAAATCATGTGTCCAGAACAGCCAGACCCTGTGTCCCAGCACAGCCAAATCCTGTGTCTCAGAACAGCCAAACCTTGTGTTCAGAACAGCCAAACCCCGTGTCGCAGGACAGCCAGACCCCGTGTCGCAGGACAGCCAGACCGTGTGTCCCGGGACAGCCAGACCGTGTGTCCCGGGACAGCCAGATCCACTCCGGGTTGCGATGCGGCCAGAACCCGTCGGGACCTCCCTGCGCAGCTTTTCCCCCGGCACCCGCGGGGTGCCCGGGGTGCCGACGCCACAGCCCGCCCCGGACAAGC
>VZTH01007442.1:0-20733 GCA_013397815.1 Aleadryas rufinucha | reverse complement strand
ATAGATATATATATATATATATATATATATATATATATATCAATTCATATCTTCTATCTCAGCAGGTGCATCTTAGGGTACTGTAATATATATAATTTAGATGTGATAGCTAGTCTAAGGAAAATTACTTTATTGAATTTATCAGTAAAACGTTTTACCCAAAGAGTGTATGATTGCAGTTCAGTGTCAAAAAGGATGAAATTACTGTTCAAATTAATGTACTGAAAAAACAGAAAATCGAAAGTCTGAATATTAAATGCACTCATAAGAAGTTTCTTAAGGCAGAAACTGAACAAGCCATAAGTGATGGACAAGTGTCTCAAAACCATAACATTATTGAGACTGTAGCAGCTGTCATTGCCTCAGTAACCACATCATAATCAACTAAGTAAACCTGATACGCCAGAGAGGAAAGGAAGGCAGATGCCTCCAGCATCTGGGCTCAGACACTCAGTCTGCTGAGCCCCTTGATCTCAGGATTCCCAGTTGCTGGCAACTGGACACATGAGCCCACAGGACCACAAAAAAGTCACTTGCAGAACAGAGAGCATCTCACCCTCAAAAAAAATATTAGAAAGAAATTTAATAAATATACTGTGAAGCAGCTACTTGCACATGATCAGTCCTTTTTATGCACTTTATCCCCATTTTCACACCAGTTTTCCTCCTTCAAACTACCTAGATCTCTCCCTTTCCCCAGCTTAGGTCATAATAAGTCCTATTCAACCCCAAAATATTTTTCCCTTGCATCCCATAGTGTCTCCTATACCCGCAGGCATCAACCTTCTCAATCCCAAAGGTGCTCCAGCATTGACTTGTCATGATCCATTTGCCTTCTGGACAGTGAGACTGAGGCTCTTCTGGTACAACCCCCTGAGAGGGGATCAGAGAGGGTGTCCCTTTCTCTGAGTCCTTAATTTGTGTTCCTGCTTTTCTTTGTGCCCCTGTGCTCCCTTGGATTTGTGCAGATTGGCTTTTGATGGACTGATGGCTCCTGGAATGGGCCTGGGGCAGTCAGGGCAGGGTTTTATTGGGGGAATCTCTCCTGCTGTGTCTCTGTACCTTTAGGGTGTGCCATGGAGCTTTTATCATCATACAACATCATTGGTCCTCTCAAATCTCCATGGTGGGCTGTAAAGAGGGTTAGTGCCATTGATACTGGGCATTGATACTCCATATTTCTATATTTTCAATGGTTAGAGGTACAGGATATTAAATCTGGCTCACATTCAAGGACAGAGTTAGGTGTGCAAGATGGGAAAAGTGAGATAGGGAAGCAGGAACCAGTACAGTACAAAACACTGCTTCCAAATTAGAGAAGGAAAAAAAATCCAAAGGCTATGAAAAATAACCTGGAAAATGCAAGAACCACTTGCTGTGTCTTTTTTTCTCATAATATTCCATAAAAGGTGTTGAAGAAGCACACTTGGAAACATAAAATCCTCTGGTTTAGTTTGCTCTGCTGTTATCTCTTTGTTTACATAAAAGTATACAAATATTTGTGTAATGACTGGTAGGGCTTTTACTAGATGTTTCTAACTATTTCAGCAGCCTAATTGCAATGTGATTTTAACCTAAAATAATTAATTTCTTATGAATAACAAATAATGACCTACGATGACTTAGCTCTATTTCATTAACATTTGCTAAAGGACTTTCAAGTCCCCAGGTGGAAACTACTACAGAGATTTTACAAAACACACATTCCAAGCCAGTTTTTCTCCTGTATTGAACTTCCATGTACATATTTACACTCACCTCATGCTGCTGTTTACATTTTTTTCTCCAAGGCAAGCCAATATTTTAATGACTTGAATATTAGGATTACATTTTCTAATAAACATTTGATAAAGATGTGAGTACACATTCTTGGCACATCTCCTTGTTCCTTTGTGTGCCCTTCCCTGGGCTGCAGGGAGGGTCTCTGCTCCAGCAGAGTTTTCCAGGACTGCTGGGGGGTGATCCCTGCTCCACACCTGCAGCCACTCCTGCCCTCCTCCTCTTTCTCCAGCATCCCTTGGTGTCCCTTTGCTGCTGCCCCCTATTTAGCTCCCTCCTTCCCTGCCACTGCCACCTTTGGTTTCTCAAGGAAATTTCCCATTTGACTGAAAAACCCTGTTTATGTCACGTGCCAAGTCATACAACACATCTGAAAAAGCCACTTCTTCATTGCCTGAACTTTAGAGATCATAGAATATTTTGGGTTGGAAGGGACCTCAAAGACAAAATCATAGAATCACCGAGGTTGGAAAAAACCTCCAAGATCACCAAGTCCATTCTGTGACTGAGCACCACCTTGTCAGCTAAACCACAGCACTGAGTACCACATCCAGTCATTTCCTGGCCACCTCCAGGGATGGGGGCTCCAGCACTTCCCTGCTCAGCCTGTTCCAATGCTTGACAGCCCTTTAATTATCTCGTTCTAACCCTTCTGCCATGGGCAGGGACACCTTCCACTGAATCAACTTGCTCAAAGCCCCATCCCACAAGATCAAGTCTCTCCAGCACATCCCTGACTTTAGGTGTTTCTCTGAGCCAGCTGACTCCAATGGAGGCCAGGAACAAGACTGGCAGCAGAGAAAAGCTCTCTGTTAGAAGACAACAAAGAATACGCTGGAATTGGTAAATATGACAAATACTAGAATCTAACACTTGCAATTTCTTGCTCATTCTGTGGTGATGGTGAGAGGGTATGGGCACCACCCACCAGGTGGATGGAGGGGCTGATAGAAAAACCTGAGCATCTTAGCTCTGCTACAGCTTCTTGAAATGGGGACAGGCCTTGGTGTGAGATAAAAGTGAAAGAACTTTTGCCTTTGTAAAATGATGCTAAGTACAAACCAAAGTCAAGCCTTTAACATTTGGGGGATGTCGATTTTGAAGACAATTCTGTGACCAATTTTCTAGAAACATATGGTGTATGAATGCCTCAGAGAGGATCTAGGCAGACATTTCAGCACAGTTGCAAATAGAGCTTCTCATTATCACTTACAGTTTCACTCACTTTTATAATTGTTTGCATTCAGTGAGGTGCAACTTGGGTGCACGTCCCTACTTTTCCAATTAACAAAGTTTAAAAAGTTACAAAAGTGTGTATGTTTATTAAGATATTTCTTGTTAATTAAAACTTGAAAGTGAAAGCTTGTTTTGCTCCTTTCTTCTCACATTTTTTAAGCAAAAATGGCATAAAAGGGAACACATAATATTTCTCCTTTGTTCGTTTTGTACTGAGTTTTGTAACGCTCATTTTCAAACAGGTTTGATATTTCACTTTCTCTTCCACTCCTTTCTTTTCCTTTAGCATTTTTAAATTTCTTTCTCTCAGAGATCAAAAAGAAGAGAAAAAAATATAGGAGGAAAGGTGAAAATAGAAGAAAAAAAATGAATAAAAAAGAAGTGAGACGTTGCACAAATAAATAAAAACATTTTAAATGGTACAGATAAAATACACTTTTGAGAAATATGATACTATACATATCTCAAGATTGGGTTCTGTGCGCTAAATATACAGAAAGGTTCTCTACAGAGATGTTAAATACACCTAACTGATGTGAGTATTCAAAATTCTACTGGTCATGTTAGTTTCTAAAAGAGCATTTTAGATGTTTGTTATATCATAGGATGTAGCCCAATTAAAATTAATAAATTAATTTTAATAGGTTTTCATAAGCAACCAGGTGAGGTAGTGGCTATGCTGACACAGAAGGTGTTTTCCTGCTTTGTGCATATGATAGATGTTTTTTTATGGAAGAAGATGCAATGTCCAAGACCACAGAATCACAGAATGGTTTGGTTTGGGAGGCAGCTTAAAGATCATCTTGTTCCAAGCCCCTGTCATGGCAGCAACACGTTCCACTAGATCAGGTTGCTTAAAACCCCATCCAACCTGGCCTTGAACACTTCCAGAGATGGGAATTGTTCTGGCAATTTCTCTGGGCAACCTGTTTCAGTGCCTCACCACCCTCACAGTAAAGAATTTTTTCCTAATGTCCAACCTAAATTGCCCCTCTTTCAGTTTAAACACGTCCCCCTTGTTCTATCACTTCAAGCCCTTGTGAAATGTCCCTCCCCAGGTCTCTTGAGATCTCTTTCAGGTACTTGAAGGTGCTAAAAGGTCTCCCAGGAGCCTTCACTTCTCCACACTGAAAAGATGAGGGTGAATAGTTGCTACCTGTGCATGACTTTGCCTGCACCTTATCATGTCTATTTAATAAATCAGGTGGGGAAATCCTCTGTATTAAGATTTTGTGAAGAAAAAAGAACCTTAATATTTCATGTATGGCGTAAAATATTAAATGCATCTCCAAAGTTTGTTGCCAGACATTCTCCAAGTGATTTGTAATATATAACCTGTACCACACACCACTGAAATGTTGTTCTTTATTGCAGCTTTCCAATCTCATTAAAGAGTATTTTCTGGGTTGAAGGGCATAGTTTTCAAACATGAGCAGAGTGGCAAAAGTAATTTCAGGGATTCTATGTAAATAACTGAAGTTTCTGGTGCTCACAAAGCAGCCCCTCTATGCCCTATTCACCTCCATAGCTGCAAGAAATGGGGGATATGGGTTAGAAGAGAGAGAAGAGGGAGTGAAAATGCTGTTATTACTTTGATAGTCCCAAATAACTCTGTAAATGCTTCCCTGGCTCTTGCTGCTGCCGGCCTACACTGCAAATTCTCCCCCACAGGATCAGACCTGCTGTATATCGTCTCTTTCATTCAGGGAACTCAAAGTGCTTTAAAAGACATCAGTTTCAAGGCCCATTAAAATCAGTGTGCATCTTTTACACTAATGTCAAGAGGCTTTTAATCAGACTTTAAATTACTCCCCAGCTTCAGCTGAGTTCTGAGCTGTTTCTTTCCCACAAATACAGTTTCTCTGCTTGACTCTCATTTCCTGCCTCTCCTTCTAATCACCTTTTTAGGGCCCTTCTGTTTTTTCTCTCTCCTTACATTTTATTTTGCAACACTTCCCACCACAGTGTCAGCTACAAGGCCTGCTCTGTCTTCCAGATTATTAACAAAGGCACTGGGAATAATCCCAGGTGAAAACTGCCCATGGTACCCCATAGCCACACCGTAAGGAATGACCTGAATTCCTCTGTTTCCCACAGGATTATACAGGTTCTCAAAATTCCTCACTATTAGCTCATCAAGCTCATTCAGGTACATTTTTCTCTCTCTCCACAGAAAAATCTGCTGTGTACACAGAGACACACATAGATAGGTGTATCTATATCACATTCAAGAAATGAGAAAATGTAAAGAAATTATGAATGGTGGAGAAACATAAAATTCATTTTTTTCTACTGAATCCAAAGCACAGCTCTGTGCCAGCTACCATGAAGAAAATTAATTCTATCCCAGCCCAAACCAGGATGGGACTGCAGGTGGAGAATGTTCTCTCTCTGTATGGTATTTATATACTCCATATTCACCTTTAGTCAGATAAGCAATTACATTACTATTTACCACATTCCTCAGATAAACCCTCTATGGTACAGATAAAACACTGCACTTCATTTTCTTAATTATTTATTTGAGTGGAAGAAACGTATCTGTTATTTTGCTGAGGCATATCAGTGCAAGTGACCCTCAGAGTACCCTGACATCACGGAATGAATGGCACCAGATAGGTCTGGGGGAACAGAGATGGGGTTTTGGAGGCAATGCGTGTGTGTCTGTGAACTGCCATATGGATATGCAGGCACAGAGGGGTCAGTAGCACAGACTGGCAGTACACCAAGGATCCTTCACCTGTACTGCTGAAAGTATGAGCCAGCCTGGTGTGAATAACTGCTTTGTTCAATTTCTGATCATCTGTGTCTGCTCTGAGCTGAGAGCAATATCATCTCCTCACTGACTCTGCACTCTATTCAGTCAGTCCTGCGAGAACTTTCTGCATACCATCAGAAAGGGGTAAATTTGGATTTAATCTCCACTATCCACCTCATCCATTTCTAATTTAGTTATATGGCTATTACATGGGTTGTGTAAGGAAATGGCAGCAAAGTATTCCTGCCATGTAATTATATTTTAAAATCCAAGTAATAGCAGTTACTTTTATTAGCAAAAACAATTATCATCCCTCCTAGCATAGTCTCAGATAAAGAAATTCCTTGTAATGATCTTGTAATGACAGTCTTACATCCATGTCATATTGACATGAATAATAGATTCAATGTTAAAAGAAAAATGATTAACAGTTTCTTTGTCAAAGGAGCAAGAATTTCTATGCATCCATGTACTTACACTGAAGTATCTCATCTCATTAGCTGGGAAATATACTAGAATAATATAATGATTATGAAATTCCAGGTTTTAGCCTTTTAAACAATAGAAGTCCAGAAGTGGATTCTTAAAAAAATGAGTTGAGCTAATAAGGATTCAAGGCAGGTTTATAGAGAGTGTACAGAAGTAGAGACATTGAGTTAACTCCTGGGAAACTGGTATGTCTAGACTTATAAAAGGCTGCTGGGATCCCAAAGGCAGCAGAAATGTGCCAATACGGACTTCCTGGCATCTAATGAGCCCTGCCTCTCTGTGCACTTAATTAATCGTGACACAGCTCTGGTTATGCAGCTTGTGGCAGCAGAGCCAGCTTCCCCAGCAAGGTTTTAGGAACCTCAGTGGCAGAATCACCTGTCCCACATTGCCTTGTTCTCAGAGTCAGAGCCAGGGGATGTGTTGCACAACACTGTTTGCATGGAGCTTGTCACACAAAAGGGCAGAATCTCATCCTGATGTAAGGGATGCAAAGGGAGACCAAACTCTGCTCTTTCAAAAGCATGTTTCAGAGATGGGAATGACAAATAAACGATGAAGTACAAGAGGGGAGTTCCAGCTTAGACACCCACAACACTGTAGGATATCTGCAGAGGGCATGAAAACCTTACACAGCTTATAGGACACCCCTTACACAGTGTTTAGGACACCCTCAGCTTTCTGAGGCATGAGCTGGTTGACAGACCAGTTGCTCCAGGAGCCTCACATGGCACTAAATTTACCTGAGTAGTTCCCCAAAGAGACACCCCTGGAAATGCCCTGGACAATTTTCCTGAAGAGCAAATGCTGATGTCGCAGTACCGTGAGCTAATTTGGTGTGGAACAACCAAACCTTGGTTTCATCCCTTTGGACAACAAAACTGCAGTTACTATTACTCTGATTCCAGCTCAAGAAGAGATGTTAATCCCACGTGTAGCTATCAAGATTAACTGCAAATTAGTGAATGACATGAAAATGCTTTGTCCCAAAATTGTATCCTGGGCTGTATCAAAAGCCATGTAGGCACAAGGTCAAGGGAAATGATTCTACTCCACTCTGCTCTGGTGAGACCCCAGCTGCAGTGCTGCATCCAGCTCTGGGGTCCCCAGCTCACATAATTTCATCATTAGAATTGTTGTCACAATGACAACATTTAAAAAAGCTGTAAGATATAATCACTTTCTTTATTAGAACTGCATCCATGCAAAGTGCATTCACTGTCATGGGACAGAGAATAACATTATTGTAAGTGCATAAAGCACAATATTGAAACATTTTTTCATACTTTTTTTTTTTTTTTTACTTATCTATTTCATTTAAGCTACAGTGTTAAGATTTACAGAAAGGAGTGCAATATATCCATATAGGACACAGTGTAGAGCTGTTTTAGTTCATTTTACTAATACCTCAGTAATAAAGCTTACTGTGGGGCTAACATTTTTGGTTGATTTTTCCTCATCTGAAGTAAAAGGTGAAATCCCATCCAGCAAAGCTCCCACTGCAGTCTGTGCAACACATTTCTGACTCCCTCCCTGATGTGCTTGCTTAGGCAGTGAGCTCCCAGTGTCAGTGGAAGTTTGCCTGCTTGTGTGCTGGGAAAGAAAGGAGGAAAATCTTCAAGATATGGCCTCGGGTTATCAGCAGTGAAGTCTCTGCAGTACCTTTGTGCCTCTGAACTCTAATTATCCTGAAGCTAAGCAAAGTTCACAGATCTGGCACTGGAGCTGAGCCAAGTCTAGTAGTCCTAACCTTAGCAAAGTTCTCGCTGGGGCATGGGAGTTCCATTGGATTAAAAATTCCGGGGTCTGGCCTGCTCTCTTTTAACTTTGTGTGTGTTCACTCACCTACACTCAGGAAGCTGAGGGCTGTAAGATCTCAATCCCCTCACGGAGCTCCGGTTGAAATAAATGTGAACAGCTCCTGTGGCTTGAAATATGGGACATAATTTGAGAGACGCTTTTGAATTATTTTTTGAAACAAGGTAGCCCAGCACTGCAAAGATGTGGAAACCTTCAAATGAGAGCTGTTTAAAAAAAGCTGCTTTCCTCCCACTGTTTGGGTTTAGAGCTGAATGCTCGTTTTTGAAAAACTAATGAGGTTAATCATGTCCAGATCCTGGGATCACATCCTGCTAGAAAGGGCAAATCAACTGGTGATGAGGTCTTCTTCCTAGGAACAAGTGTTTAAATAGGCTTCACTCAGTGTTTCCTTAGCAAGTTTGTGAAATGCAAAATGTGGGAAACAGCTTTACTGTTCCTCATGGAGGGATGGGGACACCAATATAAAAAAGCAGAACAACTGGAAATCTTTTAAATTTTGAAGAAATATGAGTTGTGCTCTCATTTCTCTGACAGGAACCAACTTTGTCTTGGTTTTGCTCTGGGATTTTCTAAAAAATATAGTTAAAAACTATAAATTAAACATTTTTTCTAAAGGGACACAATGCTCTCACAAGATTGAAAACTTCTGCACATCTTTTGAAATCATCTGTTTAGAACCCTGTATTGCCCCAATTCACTTTTCATCATTGCCATGACCAAAAATGTGTATTAAACAGTCTTCTGCAGTCCTTCAAAGTATGCCACCCTCTCCCTATTTTATACATCACCACCAAGGCTCAAGGGTGTGTACTTTCTTGTTAACTAGACCTTGATTGCATTCTTCCATCTCTTTCTTTATTTCTGCCTGTCAGTGACATATCTGTCATCTTTTAGTGCTGTCACCTGAGATTTTCTGTTGCTCACGTGATATTTTATGCTTTTGTTGCCTCTATTTTATTCTTTGACCTCTTGAAATATTTTCTTGTTGTACGCCATGAATTCTTGTGGCAGTTTCAAATGAAGAGTTTTGCCACTTCAGCATATTATAATTTCTTGCTTGAATGCTGGTATTTTTTCTTTTATTTTCTATTGCTTTCCAAACCCCTTGAGATCTTTCTTAAGTCCTCTATATGAGTTATCCTCACTTCATTGCTCTTCTTTTTATTACTTGGCCAAGCACCTTTTCAAAATGCTGCCCAACTTTCCATTCAGAACTGAAGTGCAGGTGGCTTAGAGCTCCTCAGACACTGAAAAGATCATTCTTAGAGTAGCAAGAAACTCAATTTTCTCTCATTCTCCTTGCTGTAAAATAGAAAAGAGAATTATTTTTCATTTTAATTGTAAAAGGCTCAATCACAGTGATCAGTGTTATTTGTAAGCTCACACTGTGGCAAACAGTAGAGGTCATGGATATCAAATCTTCAGTCTGTTTAAATGTTAAACAATTTGAAAAGTGACAGAAGTGTACAAACAGTATTTTTATCTGCCTTCTCTACACCCAAACATATATTCATTTAAATTTTTCCACAGTCCTCAAAACATCAGGCAAAATTGCATGATTTAGATGAAAATCCGTTCTCACAAGTCAGCACAAGTTATAGTTATAATGTTGGTACCTAAAAACAACAACAAAAAAAATCCAGCCTGTCTTCTGTTGTTTTCAGCATTTTATCCCACATGTTGGATTTTGTTGTCATTCTTTGTAGAGACCTGCTGGATCTGGCTTGTAAAATTAATGAGAACCAGGTTATGTATTGCATATTTACAACTCTAAAACGTTATTCTCAAGAAATAAATATTCTTGATATAATAGAGTAAATGTAAACCAAAAAAAATCCACAAGAAAACTAATAAAGCAGATTCAACCCAGCTATGCCTCTGGTCTAGTATTTCACTATTGAATGATACATATTCATATTTTATATGTAAAATACCATTACATTTTTCAAGCAATTTAATGAGTTTTGTACATGGCACATCCTCAGATATTTTCTGATAAGATGCTGTTTTCAAAAGCATGAGACTTTCCTGACTTTAATCGTTAGCCATAATCTGATTTATGATTCAGCTGAAATGACCCATCTGTTTCTGAGAGCTAAACAAAAGAAATGCAAAATAAAATAAAACATAAAATAAAATAAAACTCTTACATCAGCTTTAATAAAGAAGTGCTTTATCTTTTGTAGGGTGCATTCTGGAGATAATGAAAGAATCTTGAATGCCTGTGAAAATTAACCCAAAGTTGGGTATGTTGTCCTGAAATCTCTCTTTGCCTGTGTTTGCATTTGATGTTTTTCACATAACTACATTAAAGCTTCAGTGCATTAAGAAGCTGCTACAGATCTAAACCATGGGAGGTAAACAAAGCCATATCTGTTGTTGTAACCCTCCTCTGGCAGGAGTTGCAGGAACGCTGAGGAAAGGGAATCTATACTCGTGCAATATGACAAAGATGGGTGAAGAGGAGTCAGTGAAAGGTTGGGAGCAGAGATTAGATTTTGCTGAAAGCATGACACTCTTTCCCAAGGCAGCACACCTGAACATGCAATATGCATCTGCTTTGGGAGTCCAAGCTCCCACTGCAGTCAGTGAGAGAGCTTTCAGCCATGCCCAGTACCTCGATCTACATGGTAGATCCATGTCCTCCTAGAGCAGCAACTAAATGCCAATGATAGATATCCTAGAGTGTGTCAGATGGCCTAAATGAAAACTTTTTCATATAAAATTTATCTTTCCTTATTAGCAACTGGAATGTTGAGATCTGGGTTCAGCTTATTAGGCAAAAGAGTTTGGGTTTAATTGCCAAAATGTAGACGCAAAGCACCTTTTGAATCCTGTAGATTACCCATGATCATAAAATGGGATATCCGTAAGGGATCAGAGACTCCCATCTTTCTGGAGCAGGAGCTCTGTAATGTGTCTGAAATTGCATTAAGTGCCTCTCTTTAAATAATTTAATGGGGCATCTGCCCCATTCCTGGGCATCTGCCTTCAAACCAGCTATATTCACCACCAGGCCTCACTGGTTACATCCCCACAGGCTGTAATGAAACCCTCCTTGCTCAAATCTGAGCTCCAGCACATGCATGCAGCAGGCCAGGGGGCTTAATCTTTCCAGGACTGTCCTCTCAGAAAATACATGTGAATTCTGGCTTTGGTGCCATTTGAGAAGCCCTGGGGTAACCAGGAGGGTGAGAGGGGCATGTACATGAACACAGGGTGCACTTTCTCACTGGTGTGTGCATTAGAGGATTGCAGGGAGAGGCACAGGTGTAAATAGAGCTGAAGAACTTACATCTCAAAAAAGAGATGGGTCTAAATGGGGGATCTGCCCTTTCAGAAGAGGGGGTGTGCCTGCAGCCCACACTTGCTGAAAACAGGTGTGTGCACAGCTCACTGTGTGTACTGGCACACTGAAAGGTGTTTAGATATGTACAGTTTTATGAACATCTTATAAGTTTCTAATACTCTGATTCATCTGTTACATTGCTGTTATTGATCCCTAATGCCTAGTTCACTGTTTGTGAGTTAATTAGATGTTACTAACAGATAAAAATTTCTTTAAACCTGATTCTGTTTAAATTGCATGAACTGAGCAGTTTTTCCTTGGTGGGCAAACTCATAGAGGGACATGATACTGATCTAAAGGACAAAACATTGTTCCAGTGTGGATATTTATTCCATAGAAGAGATGCTCAGATTTTCATTGTTTTCCTGTGTAAGTTATACCTCTGCAGCAGAAGAATGTGAAGGTGCAAAAATTGAGTTATTGAACTATGGGAAAGAATGGAAAAGAGGTTTTGTGGGGCTTTAATTCAGTCCCTTTTAAATTATTTTGCAGCATAATGATGGAGTTTTTAATTACCCTAAAGATTGTCTGGAATACAGAGAGGTAGATATTCCACTAGTTTCTCAAAAGTGTGTTTCCTCCTAAGAGAATCTAAATGGAGGTTCCTAAAGATCTCATAACCTGGCCCTGTGAACTGGTAGTGTAAACATCTTAGTGACTCAGGGGTTGGGTCAAAGTGTAAATCCAGACAGCATCAATAACATTTCTAGAAAGAAATCTCTTCCTCATCTGAAAACCTGCAAGTAGAGCTCTGAGTTCACACAGAACACTGAAGGGCCATTTGTGCACTCAGTCTTTTATGATAAAGCACTTATCCCTATCTTTTCATTTTGAATTCCCACACTCTTCTTTGTCCTCACTCTACCTGGTGGTGACACTCTCATCAAGGAGCAGAAGATTAGAGGCTGAACATATGTCACATTTTACATTAATAGCTGAGGTCTCTTTAAACAAAGCTGATATGTATGACTTTGTCTGCCTTTACCTTTGCTTCATACAGTGCAAAAATATCCAGTATACCCACAGAGCTTTGCTGTGTGTTAGAACTCTGTGATCTGTCAAAATAAATGCAGAGGAATTGTGCAAGCTTCTGAAGGATAAATCAGAGCTCTTCTGAGAGCTGTTTTGTTTCTAACCCCTTGATAATTCCCACAGTGGTTACCAAAGTACCTAAATGAATGAGAGCTATATTGAGATGCTTCAGTATTAGCTGTGGAAAGTGTAGATTTAATCCAGAAATAAGTGGCACCAACCTATATAGGATTTAGAGGTTCTGTAAAGGACACCAGCTAATCTATGAATAACTCCACAGGAATCACATTCTAGATAGCCTCCAGGGAATCAGCTGAATTGGCTCTTATTCCATTCAAACTGAAACTCTGACAGAGCCATATGAAGCCTAGAAGCAGAAAGGATTTTTAAAGAACTAGAAAAAGGAACCACAGGTTAGCTGCTTAATGCTTACATGTCCAGTCTTCATGTAGCTGCTTCACTTCTCCTAGGAAGGGAAAAGGGGAAGGAAAGAGAGGGCAGGGAAGCTCTCTGGAACAGAAACCATAATAGTTTAGACTTCATGAGATGCCTTGACTCCTCAGTGGACTCTGATGGTAGTTATGGAAAAGAATACATCACCATTACCCTGACCTTCTGTTGTGTTGAATAGAGTGACCTTGAAAAGTCTTTCAACAAGACACTCTGTTGACTGTTTCTTGCCTGGAGAGATTCATGGTTTCTATGAGAAAAACTATAAACCTGTCAAATTTCAGATGCAGGAATCTTGGAGACATACGATGGGATTTAGATAACATTCCTGCTTCTCTCACTGGATGCTTTTGTTAATAGAATCTGTTTGCTATGTGAAATGTGAATTGTAAAATGAGAGATGTCAAATAAATTCTTTTTTTCCTTCCTTTTTTTTTTTTTTCTTCCTTTTTCCCCAAGGTGGAAATACAAGATCAGCAGAAGGATGTAAATTTGCTTCATTTGTAAATAGTGATTTCTTGGTTGATATTGCCTAGCTTCTGCCTGTTGTTCTGAAACAACATTGATGTGGTTTTGGGGATTTTTTTTGGTTGTTGTTCACATGCTGTACAATATTTTGTTGATGAAAATCTCAGAGCATGTTGTACTTGGAGAAGACTTGGCATTATCATACTACTGAATGCTGAGACTACCTCATCTAAGGATATCCATTTCTAAAAAAGAAGGCTGTTTGAATTTATAGTCAATCAAGAAAATGAACAAGTGCATTTAACAAGCAGTGAGAGGATGTTTAATCTACAGTGAAGAAATATAATTTTCAGTCATTTAAATCCATACATCTGTTCTGTTCAGCTATGAAGGACTGATTCTCTTCCTACTTAATATGAAGTAAGTCAGGAGTGTAAAGTCTGAAGTCTTTTGGCATATATTGTAAAATCAGAATTGAGGGGAAAAAAACATTCAGGGTCACATGAATGTGAAGGCATGTTTTTTTTATGCCATGGCCACAGTCTTCCCAAAATGCATCATGGTCAATTCTAAAAGGACCATTTTGTGTGACATTTATAGCTATAGAAACACTTGCACTACAGCAGATGCTTAATGAAAAAAAAACCCCTTTGTCTAACAAATTTCTCCAAAGCAGTGGGCTCAGGGCAGGATTGCTGGTGTCACTGATTCTAATGGTAGTGTGAGAAGTTCGCTATAAGACTTCTGCTCATTCTTTTTCATGGAAGAGAGCAGTAGTTACGATCTCAATTTAGAGACAGGACTCTTCAGATGGCAACATTTGCTGAAAGAGATTTTGAAGAATTAATTTCATTTTTCTAACAGTATAAAAAATACATTTGAAATAAGAGATTGTGTCGGGGTCCCGGCCGGTGTCCCTGACACCAGCCGGGCTGGCCCAACATTGCCCGGCGGTAAGAACGGAGAGGACTTTGTGTAGGTTCCAGGGGAGCTTTATTCCTTCCAAGGATCTGATGTGAAAGAGAGCTGTGTCCCGGCAGCTTTTGCTTTGTCCCGGGCTCCGGCACAGAATTCTGGGCAGGGGGGCGGGACATAGGCGGGGCCCCAGAACACAGGGGAGAGGTGGGCAGGGTATCCTGCTAGCCAGGGGAGCAGAACTGGGGGTCTGTCCCTTTGGGGAACCCTGTCATGGATCCTACAAGATTGCACTGCCAGTGTCCTGTCATCTGCTTTGCCTTGGTTCACAGAATCACAGAATTTTTAGGGTTGGAAGAGACCTTTGGAGGTCATCAAGTCAAACCTCCCTGCCAATGCAGGGTCACTTAGAGCAGGTTCTAAAGGAATGTGTCCAGGTGGGTTTTGAACATCTCTGGAGAGGAAGACTCCATGACCTCCCTGAGCAGCCTGTTCCAGTGCTCTGCCACCCTCAAGAGCTGCCTCAGCAACTGTGGGTACATTCCATAAGGGCCTGTGGATTTATGGCTGTCGAATCTGTCTAGCCAAACCCTAACCCAGCCCTCTATGACCAAGGGGAAATCTTCCTTTCTCCAACCTTCTTCTCTTACCTCCAAGGTTCAGGATTGCTGAGGACCAGCCCGAGCAGCAAAGTTTGAGGCAAAAAAGGCATTTAGTAATTCTGACTTCTCTGTGTTTTCTGTGACAAGGATACACACTGGATTCAGCAGCAGCCCCACATTTCCCCAAATCTGGGTTAGTTTCAGTCCCAGTTTCTCTACTTCTTTACCTGCAATGGCACAGGGGGATGGGGAATGGTCACTGCGGTGAATTCATCACAAGTTGTCTCTGCTGCTCCTTCCTGCCCAGGGTGAGGACTCCTCACCCTCTTCCCCTGCTTCAGTATGGCATCCCTCCCGTGGGAGACAGTCCTCCACGAACTTCTCCAACATAAATCCTTCCCATGGATTGCAGTTCTTCACAAGCTGCTCCAGTATGAGTCCCTCCCACACGGTGCAGTCCTTCAGGAACCGACTGCTCCAGCGTGAGTCCCCTGTGGGGTCACAGGTCCTGCCAGCAAACCTGCTCCAACCTGGACTTCCCAAGGGGTTTCAGCCTCCTTCAAGCATCTACCTGCTCTGGTATGGATCCCNGGTTTCAGCCTCCTTCAAGCATCCACCTGCTCTTGTATGGACCATGGGCTGCAGGGGCACAGCTGCCTCACCATGGGCTGCACCATGGGCTGAAGAGGAATCTCAGCTCTGATGCTGGAGCACCTCCTGTCCCTCCTTCTCCACTGGCCTTGGCGTCTGCAGAGCTGTTTCACTCACATATCCTCAACCCTGTTTCAGCTCCCCCACAACATTCCCCCTCGCCACTCCCTCTTGTTAAATATGCTCTCCCAGAGGCACTACTGCCATCAGTGATGGGCTCAGCCTTGGCCAGCAGCAGGTCCATCCTGGAACCAGCTGGCATTGTCTGTCAGACGTGATGGAAGCTTCTGGCAACTTCTCAGAGAAGCCACCCTGCAGCCCCCTGCTACCAAACCCTTGCCACACAAACCCAATACAAAAGATATTTTTCTCCTTGTGTTCCACTATGAAGAAAGTTAATCCTAGGTTACATAGGTAGCAGAAAGAAGAAAATCTGTTTATTGCATGACAGATTAGAGCAAGAAACATTCATAGTAAATTCGTAAGTGTTGTATGTGCTGATTAGAAAAACTGGAGAAAATTAATTTAGAGCAATCATTTCTAGCAACAGACAAGGCACAGTTCTGCCTTAGCCGGACAGCTGGCAGCTGGGAGGATGTCAGTAATTCAGTGCCAGTCTGTAACAGCTTTCTTTCATTGAAATAGAGGTGTTAAAACCAAACTGGATTTGCAATACGGAATGCAAAATATGAGCATGACATTGTCGGCATCACAAATGGAAATGTAGATGTGCTTCCCTGTTATTGTTGATTTATTTTCTCATCACTGAAGTCTTTGTCAAGAAAGAAACCATTTTAGTAATCCTCTCTGGAGGTATCTCTCTGAAACCTCAGTTCTTCTACCTGACAGACCCTGTAGCTCTCTGTTCAAGATGATGCTCATCTTCTGGTGTTTCTTATTGCAGGTCTCCTTTATCTCACACTGTGGAATTCTTTTCTATTCGTGCCATTTTCTGTCCATAATTTCAATACCTCTTTCTCCTTCCTTAATTGATCAGGACTGCCAATAAAAAAAGATGGCTTTTTGTACGCTAATCAAACAGCAGTACTAGTTTTTGTCCAGCAGATAGACATGGTCACTTTTGTTCTTTGAGAATCACATAGTGTGTTTCAGGGTTAAAGACTTCTTCTTACATGTATTATATTTAATCAATCAACTGAAATTTTCATTGGCCTATGTTGTACCCACTCCATCAGTTAGGGGTTTTTTAATATCTCCATGGAGATCTTTTCATAATATTGTATACAATTAATCAGTCTAAGGAATTTTAAACTCAAGAAAAAACTACCAAATGTGCTTCTTCCACAAAACAGGCGGTAGTGGGGAAGGTGTAGGTCTTTAGAACGCATATGATTCTACAAGAAAAAGGTAGGAGGTTAATTATTTCTATTCATTAAATCCATTAGAAATCCCTTATGAATAATATTCATAGGCTCACAGAATCATAGAATGGTTTGGGTTGGAAGGGACACTAAAGACCATCCAGTTCCAACCCCTCTGCCATGGGCAGGGACACCTTCCACTAGACCAGGTTGCTCCAAGCCCCATCCAGCCTCACCTTGAACACTTCCAGGGATGGGGTATCCATGACTGTTCCAGTGCTTCACCACCCTCCTAGGGAGGGTGTGGATAAGTGTTGCATTTTGTAAAGAACCAAAGCATAAGCCTCTGTTTATATCCAGATTTGTATAGTAGACAAATGCAAAGGTGCATCCAACGTTATGCACATTAAGTCCTTTAGAAGATTAACAATCCAGTTTAAATCCTCTTTTATCAGGGTTTTTACTCAATTTTTTGTCTCTGGATTTATGTAAATGTAATAGTGAGTGGGATTTTTTGGAGCTGATGAAGACTGCCTTGAGCTGAACAGAATTAACTGTGTGATCACTGGGCACAAATGTCATCTCAAAATTAACAATGTTTAACTTATGTTTTTCTTAGGAAAGGTAGAATGTTAATTTTTCCAGTTTCTCCACTTCTTAACTGTATATGGGAGAAGACCTCTAGCAGCTCTATCATCAATTAAAGTTATTTAATTAAATACTGGTTATCTGTTTGATTCTTTAATAGGCAAAAAAGTTATCATGGATAAAGTAATTCCTCATTGAATGGAGAGTAAGTATTTTATGTAAATATACGTATTTAATATATACAGAGTACATAGCATGTTTTTGTTTTAAACAGAAAACAGAAGAAGAAAAATAAGAATCAAGGAAATAACTGAAATATTGAAAAGAAAGTGAGTTTCAAGTCAAGTTTCTGAGCATTTCATAAATGATTAAGAGGAAATTATGTAATTCACCATATCATTGCCAGATATAAAAGAGATTCAGAGTAGATCAGTATGTCCTGGTGTGGCCATCACTGGTCTAATGAGAAGGTTGCATTTCCAACTTACCTGAGCAAGTGTTGCCACTCTTTGTAGTTTTCCAGTTTTTAATCTACCTCATGCTCAGCAACCACAGAGAGAATCACGAAATTCTGAACACCGTGAGGTCCCCAACTAGATCCAATGGTCACAAGACCTAAGCATTAGTGACAACTGCATTTAATTTGAAAACCAATTCAGGTCAACCAAATCTGACTATTTCGTTTAAGTCAAGCCTAAATGCTCCCCTAAAATCATAAACTAAACTGACTGTGGGGCATCACTGAGTAATTTTCAACTTTTCTTTGTAAAAAAAAAGGCACTCCAGCATCACACTCCAAGCCTGCCACTCCCTGGCTGGTTTTGCACCACTCACTGGCAAAGCCTCAGCATGGTGATCTCCTTGCACACTCAAAAGGGAATGCAATGAGAATTTGTTTCTTGTAATATGCATTGCTTTATTGTTTAACTTCCATGGATTTTTCCTTTAAATTACACCTCCAAATTCTTCCTTTCTTTAAAAACTAGGATTTAAATGCAAACATAAAGGGTATCTCTCCATTTGTTAAAAACACTGAAGAATAACTGGAGGGTGTGTGGTCGCAGGCAGCTAATGAGCCAGTTCTTTGGTACAGATATGCAGAGCTGATTGTAAATTATGGCACACAATAGTATAAATTCAGGACTAAAGGTGAAGGGTCTATCCAGGCAGGATGTGAGCATTTTTTAGGTCTAATAAGATCAATGAAACAGACCTACTCTACTGTGCCTCTAGACAGAGGCTAGCACACCTAGTAAGAGGGTGATGGTTTTGAAACAAGCTGGCATGATTTACAGCTGCAGATCAAGAGAACAAGTTGACTCAAATTTTACATTTCTCCTTGTTCTTCTCCCCTCTGCTTCTTATCTGGAGCTTCAGAAATGGGTTGCCCTGGCTCAGCTGGTGTGTTGGTAGGAAACCAACAGAAAGGTCCCACTTTATGGGACAATTCAAGGAGATATCACATACAATGTAAATAAATGATGCAGTGCAAGCTCAGAGCTCCTGCTGGACCTGAACTGCATACTGCAGTTATCCCCAACCTCTTTGGCAGCTCCTCATTTAATTAGAAAACAAACTCTTCTCTTTTCACCCCCTTGACATTATTACAATAAGATTTGATTTTCACAGATGTAGCTGGGAATAGAGTTTAATTTAAATTGATAGTTCCCACTATGTTTTTAATTGCAAAAAGAAGGTCCTTGGTGCTTCTTTCTCTTAGCTTTTTCTTAAGGAATTTAAATAAATGGATCTAAATACTTTTCTCTATTCAGAGAGACTAAATTCTTAAATCTTAGATGCGTGATTTTTTTCTTCACATAGTTCAACTGCATGGAACCAACTGTTAATGAAAATGTGCTTCATGCACTCTTGTTAGTGTTTAAAATATTCTGTAGTTGCTGAACTAAACCCATCAACATCAAGTGGAGAGTAAGTGAAAAGGCATCTCCAGCTTCACCTACTGAAATAATTTTTTTCTGATGTCTTGCTAGAAATAACAGACTAAAATATATTTTGTATGTGATTTTCTGAATATATTGAAAAACAGTGAAGTAGTTTCTATTCAGATGTACGTTAAAAACATGCAGAGAATCTTTTATTAATTGTTAATTGATAATTTGCTGTCAATTAAGATTTTAATGAGAGCTGAATATAAAATACATTGCATCATCCTAAATAGATTTTCCTTCCATAAATAGTCTTTTCACTGGGATTTTTGAGGCTGAAGAAGAGAAGGCTCAGGAAGATCTTCTCAACATGTAAAAATACCTCATGAAGGGAGTAAAGAAAATGGAGGCACACTTTTCTCAGTGACAACCAATGAAAGTACAGGAGATAATAGGCACAGAATGATATACAAGAAATTGTGTCTAAAAAGAGCTGAATACTTTTTACTCTGTGTGTGGTCAAACAGGTTGTCCAGGGATGCTATGGAATCTCCATCACTAGAGATATTGAAATGCAGTATGGTGTGGCCCTGAGCAACCTTCTCTAGCTGCCCCTAAGTTGAACTGGGGCTTAGACTGGATGACCTGCAAATGGTGCCTTGAAAGAGAAAAATATTGAAAAAAAAATCTGTTTTGTTAAGACAAAGTTTTCAAGGGTTGAAGTTTCTTTTTCTTCTACAACTTTCAGTACTGCTAGCAAAGTCATGGCTAAGACAAATGTCTTTTAATAACATTACTTCAACATCGTTGTCTGGAAGAGGAACTCATGTCTGAAAAGGCATAAAAAGTAATTATCTTCTGACCACTCCTGTTTCTTTTTTTCTTTCAACAACTCATCAAGATATTGCATATACCCCCACTCCCATGGAGAAACAAAGCCTGTCCTTGTTCATTTAATTAAATGTCATTTTAAATGAAGCAAACAGTGAGAGAGCTCAGAGAGGCTGGGGAGTCTTGTCTGGTGAGTAAACTTGTACTTTAAAACGATTGTTTGTGAACATATGGGCAGCCTAGCTTACAAGGACTAGAAAATATGCCTGGACATGCTGAGAAACATGGGAAGCATATTTAATACTCACAGCTCTTCAGTGACTGTCTCTTCCACTCAGAGTACTTTCTTCCCATTTTCCTTTTCTTTCTGCTCTTCTTCAGGGACACAACAGCAACAGTGATATGCTACCATGAAGAGCACTGCTCCTGCTATCCCAGGGACCCTGTAAAGATGGCTGAAGTTGGCGTCATGATTTAACCCTGGCTGGCAACTAAGTGCCACACAGCCACCTTCTCACCCCCTCACCTCCACAGTGGGGAAGAGAATCAGAAAGAA